>JAVKPL010006533.1:0-264651 GCA_032173675.1 Gastrolobium villosum | reverse complement strand
GTTATGTTAATTACTTGGTTTGGTTGGTCTTGCTATCCGTTTTCAACATCAATCAATGCACGGGATGTAGCTAAGAAAGGTCTACCCAACAAAAGAGGCATTGCAGCTCCTCCTTCCATATCCAACACCACAAAGTCAGCAGGGAAGATGAACTTGCCCACCTTCACAAGAACATCTTCTATTATTCCGCTTGGCTTCCTTGAGGACTTATCAGCAAGTTGTAAAGATGTTTGAGTAGGCTTTAACTCGGTAATCCCCAAGGAATTGCAAACAGAAAGGGGCATTAGATTAATGCTAGCCCCAAGATCACACAATGCCTGGCTGATTTTCCTGTTCCCAATTTCAATAGGGATATTGAAGCTCCCTGGATCATTACGCTTAGGCGGGACCTTCTTGGTAATAATAGCACTACACTCCTCAGTGAGTGTCACCGTTTGACATTCCTGCAGTTTGTGCTTCCTTGACAACAAGTCCTTCATAAACTTTGCATAATTTGGCATGCTAGACAAAGCTTCAGCAAAAGATATGTTTATGTGTAGCTTCTTGAATATGTCTAAAAACCTGTCATAATGCTTGTTATAAATCTCTTTCTTGAACCTTGCTGGATAAGGTGCTTGAGACATCACATATTCATGGCTCAGCTCAAACTTCTTCTTCTCAACTGGCTTTTCTTCTTCCACGGGTTTTTCAATTTCATTTTCTGGCTCCTTAACCTCCTTAAGCTTCTTCTTAGCTTCCATCTTTGTGTTCGGCTTTTCTGGGGTTGCCACTACTTTCCCGCTTCTAGTTGTAATATACATGCAATCCTCTTTTGGATTGATAATTGTATTACTTGGAAATGTACCTGGAATTCTTTCTGAAAATTGCTTTGCCAGCTGGCCTATCTGATTCTCCAGGTTCCTAATAGAAGCATTTGTGTTCTTGTTGTTGGCTCGAGTCTCCTCCATAAAAGCATTAGTGTGTTGAGCCATCTCATTAGAAGCCTTAGCCATCTGAGCAAAAGCTTTTTCCCACTCAGCAGGCTCACTTTGTTGATTCTGTGAAGATTGAGCATAATTATTGTTAGCTTTAAAATCCATACCTGATCCTTGAGTCCTCCGTTGAAAATTGTTGTTACTACCAGGGAAATTTTGATTTCGCTGGAAATTTTGTTGTTGAGGACGCTGATCATACCAGATCCCATTCACCTGTAATTGTTGAAGTGAATCTTCGGATGATGGATTTGGACACTCACTGGATTCATGACTTTCTTGGCATTGGTCACAAATCAGTGGAGTTGTTTGAACCTTTGACACTAGAAACTTGTCAAATTTTTCACTTAAGCTGTCAAACTTTTTAGATAATGATATTACATCATTATCTGTGGATTTTTTCATTGCTCTTTGTGTGGGAACAAGCACACTCTCATTTTCATTTCTTGCAAGCTTTTTGATCAACTCAATGGCTTGCTCAGATGTGCTTTCCCGAATAGAGCCTCCTGCGGCACTATTTATTATCATCCTGGTTTCTGGGGTGATTCCGTTGAAAAATATCACCACTTTTCTATCATCATCTCCTTCATAATGTGCACATTTCCTGTTTAATTCTTGGAATCTGTTCCAAGTTGCACATAATGATTCTCCTTCCAACTGGCGAAAGTTTGTTATTTCGTTCACCAGCTGATTATATTTCTTCATGGAAAAGAAATGATCAAAGAACTTACTGGATAGATCTTCCCATGTCAGGATGCTATTTGCTGGTTGTCTTTCGATCCACCTCAATGCTTTTCCCTTAACAGCGAAAGGGAACAACCGAAGCCTGATAGCATCTGTAGATACCCCATTGTGTTTGGTGGTATCACAGACCATCAAGAACCGGTCCATAAACTCATGTGGATCTTCATCATCAGCTCCAGAAAATTGAACTCTTTCCACCAAAGAGATTAATGATGGTTTGAGTTCAAAATTATTAGCCTCCACGTTTGGCCTGACTATGCTTGAATTGGCCCTGTTGAATACTGGAGTCAGAATTGTATTCAACAGTCTTGGAGGTTGATTGTTGGCATTTCCTCCTCGCCCATGACCAACATTGTTGTTTTCGGCCATTTCTTGAATTGGTTGTAAAGATGTGTGCTTCAAATCTTCCCAAATGATCTGTCTAGCAGCCTTCCTTAGTTGCTTTTCTGTCTTTGTAATTTCAGAATCTATTACAAAGTCTTTAGGTGGAAGTCTACCTCGCATAAAAATTCAGAGAAAATTATTAGTAACACCTGCACAACACAATTAAGATAAAAGAAAAAATAAAAATCTAATCTCAAGAATCTAAGGTTATTGGTAATATTGTAAACACAATCCCCGGCAACGGCGCCAAAAACTTGTTGCGATCTCGGCAAGTGCACCGATCGTTCCAAGTAATAAAGTGATAAGTAAGTATCGTCTCCACAGGGATTGATAAACAATTACTACTATAACCAGTCCTCTTAAGTTAGATAAATCGATTGGTTGTTGACAAATAATCGTAATTTAAATTAAATGACAATAAAAGTGAAAGATTTGTTTTTGTATTTTTCTGAAAAAGACTTAAAATAGATGAAGAAATGTTTTTGTAGAAAAAGTGATGAAGAAGACTGTAGCCAGGGTACATTTCACCAATTGTTCCCAATTTTACTTCGGATTGATTCATAAAACCTATTGAAATTAACAACTCAGACAAATTATCATCTTTTAGAAATAATTAGTTAGATCCCAATCCCTTGGCGATCTAACCCTTTACTTCAATTGGAACCCTAATCCCTTAGTAATTCCGCCTGAAAATAAGCATTATGTAGATAAATCCCACGACTGCAATCCATACAAGTCTATCCCTAGAACATGCATGGAGAGTCATCTTTATCTCCTTTCAGGATCAGTATTCCAACATCCCTATTGTGAATCCTGATCCCCAGAATATTATTCCCTATTAGGTTGATCAGATCTAACAGAAATAATATCAATACGCTCAAGATAAAAGATGAAATATATTAATTCAACACATAGAATGATTCAATCCTTGTAGCAATTGTTTACAAAAGGATCATGCCCCTGACTACAGAAATAGATCTAGCCAATCAACATCATGATCGCTGATCTGATTTCAACATAAACTGGAAAAAGAAAATAAAGAAGAGTACAAGAACAGAGTGATGAACACGAAGAACGCCTCCTCTAGGTCTTGTGATGTGTATTCTGAGATGCCCCTTCTTCAAAGGTTGAGTCTCTTTTTATAAGAGACTTTGACCTAAAATGTGAAATTTGAATTTCCATCCTTTCGCGCCTCCCACGCTGATGGCGCGGATCTCGCGCTCTCAGCGCGGATCTCCTTCTGCCAATTTTCTTCTTCCCACGCTCTGAGCGTCATTCCCGCGCTGTGAGCGTGGGATTTTAGGTCTTCTTTTATGCATTGATTGAGTCACTTTCTTCTTCTTTTCTGCTGTGAGCGTGAAATTACAAGATTGTCCTTCTGACAAAACGTATAACGGAAACCTTACAATTTATTACATAAACGTTATAACGGAAATATTAAAGTATGAATTTATTACAGAAACGTTTAACGGAAAGATTTAATAAATTTGAATTCAAATTTCGAATTTAAAATCTGAATTCAACATTTGCGCGATCCTCTGATGCTACAAGCGCCATTCCCACGCTCGTAGCGTGGGCCTTTAGTTCCACTTTGTCCTTTTCAGCTCTAATTTGTGCATTTCTCCTATGAAATCAACATAAAATCAGTATATAACTTCAGATTAAGATATTTGACAAATTAACAGTGATTTTGCCCTTTTCTTGCATCAGATTAAGTAACATTCTTCCTCTTTTTATCTTACAATTCCTTATATGCTGATCGCATATCAAAAAGATACAAAGAAAAAAGGAAGACAGAAGCTACCTAACTACCCTGGGTCTCTCAGTACCCAGTTTGTCCTTAGTCACTAGATCTATGCACCCACATGGTGCTACAAAATTAATACTGGTATCCTTCTTATCAGCTAGAGTTTGTTGAGCCAACCAGTTGGCCACCATGTTCCCCTCCCTTAGAGTATGACAAATCTGAATGTTCCAGTTCCAGTTCCTGTTCAGAAGTTCTTTCACCTTAGATCCAATGGGAGCAAGAGGATGATCCTCCATCTCCTCCTGCTTTATGAAATCCAAGACCTGAGATGAGTCCCCTTCCAAAACGATGTTTTTAAAGCCTCTCTCCCAAGCTATCTTCAAACCAGTTAAGCAGCTCCACAGTTCAGCTCTGAATGCTTGACCTTGCCCAAGGAATTTAGAGAATCCTAAAATCCATTCCCCTTTGTAGTCTCTAATAACACCACCACAACCAGAATTCCAACCTCCCCTAGAGCTAGCTCCATCCACATTAAGCTTTAGCCAGCCAGCCAAGGGGGGTTCCCATTTCACCATCTGAACTCTCCTCGGTTTATGGAGTAATCCCCCTGACGTCAGAGATAGGTTTGCTGCAATGTAGCTCTCATAATGACAAATAATATTTTGTATGGTTCTCTGCTGATTCGGCTGAGTATCATTGAAGACAAAATCATTTCTTTCTTTCCAAAGGATCCAGCAGCCAATACCGAACAGAAGCGGCCCGTTCCTGGAGTTCGGATTAGCAGCATACCTTCTAGTGTTTTCATCTATCCACTCTCTCAACGGTTTAGAGCAGAACGATGGCCAGCAATTTGGGTGAACCAAGGCTTTCCAAACTCTTTGGGACCAACTGCAATCTCTTATCGCGTGTAAGGAGCTTTCAGCCATAATCAGGCAGCGGGGGCAAGAGTTTGAGGCTGCAAAATGTCTGTCCCATCTTCTTTGGTTTGTCATCAGATCATCCCCCATCAAGAGCCAAAGGAATGATTGGACTCTGCTAGGACCCTCCCACTTCCAGATGATATTCCAGTTAAAGTTTGGGTGGGTGCTGTGAGGATTCCTCAGCATTTGGTAAGCTGACTTTATAGAGAATTTCCCATCATTGGATTCACCCCAATAAACCCGGTCTTCCCCTTTTCCTGATCCGCAGGCATGATGCTAGCTATCAGACCTCTAACTTCAGGGGTGGTCCAGTCATTCATTTTCTGCCAATCCCAAGCCCCATCATTTGTCACGAAATTAGAGACTTTTTCTTGAATGGTACTATCTGGTATAACTCCCTGGGTAAAATCCTGGATGCTGCCAATGCTTGGGATCCAAGGATCGAGCCAAAATCTGGTTTTGTCTCCATTCCCCACTAAGATTTTAGAGTGAGCTTTAACCTCAGGCCAAACTTTCACAACACCCCTCCAAAGGTTTGAACTTCTGGCAGATCTCTTGATCTCAGGAATCAGCTCATTTCCCATTTGGTATTTATTTTTTAGGACCTGCACCCAAAGAGCCTCATGCTTAGATAGAAGCCCGAAGCTTATCTTCAACAGGAAAGCTTTGTTAACATCTCTCAAGGATTTCATGCCCAACCCCCCATTATCTTTCGGAGTACAAACTCTCTTCCAGGCAACATGGTGAGGGCTACTCACCTTATTACTCGAATTCCACAAGAAGCTTCTAGTGGTTTTTTCTATATCATCGCAGATGCCCAAAGGAAGGAGGTTAGTTTGCATCGCATACATTGGCAGAGCCGAAAGAACCGATTGAGCAAGGACATTTCTACCAGCCAAAGATAATGTTCTTCTTTTCCAGGATCCCAGCTTTTTGTTTACTCTTTCCAAGATGTGGCTGAAACTCCCTTTAGTAACCCTCTTATGATGGAGATTAATCCCTAGATACTTCCCCAGATCGGAAGTTAAACCAAAACCCAACTCATTGCTCAACTCTATAGCATGATTATGATTGACATTCTTCGACATAAGCACTCTAGTTTTTTCAGCACTTATGCTTTGGCCCGAGCTGTTGCAGAAGCAGTTGAGGACCTGCTTGATGATTTTAGCTTGCTTCAAGGAAGCTTCTCCAAACAGTAAGAGGTCATCAGCAAAGAAAAGGTGAGAAATAGGAGGGCCATTTTTCCTTAGCACCACAGGTTTCCAATCCTTTTTTTCCACTGCTAAGCTAATGAGATGAGCCAGCCTTTCAATGCAAAGAACGAAAAGGTAGGGAGATAGGGGGTCACCTTGCCTAATCCCTCTGGACGGTTTGAATTCTCTAGTCGTTGCTCCATTCCATAACACATTCATTGAACAGGTTGAAACGCAGCTCATGATTATGTTAATAAGGACTTCAGGCAGGCCAATATCAGAGAGAGTGTCTTGAATGAAATCCCACCCCAATTTGTCATACGCTTTCTCCAGATCTACTTTAACAGCCATCCACCCTTTTTTCCCCTTTTTGGCTTTCATCGAATGGATGATTTCTTGAGCAATTATGATGTTATCCGAACTATGCCTTCCTCTCACAAAACTGCACTGATTAGGCATGATCAAGTGATTCATATGATTTCTGAGTCTGTTAGAGATTACCTTGGTGATAGTTTTATAAATTACATTACAAAGACTGATCGGTCTAAGCGGTCTCACTGACTCGGGGCATTCCACCTTTGGTATCAGGCAAAGAAGGGTCTGGTTAATGGAGCTTACACTTTCGGGATTTCTGAAAGCCTCTCTAACCACATCGCACACAGCCTTGCCAACCTTGTCCCATTGGGATTGAAAAAATATAGCATTCAACCCATCTGCTCCAGGAGCCTTGTAACTGCCGAATTGGAAAATTACCCTTTTGATCTCTTCACTTGAGGGGGTAATAGAAAACCCCTGAAGGCTTTGACTGCGAAGCTTGGGAAAAGAACCTTTAACAGGGAAAACGGGTTTGCAGCTCCTCTCTTCAGTGTATAAGTTCTCAAAGTAACTTGAGATCATGCTGACCAGTAACTCAGGTTCTCCTACCCAGTCCCCGTTGTTGTCCTTCAGAGAGTCAATCCTATTAGCTCTGCGTCTTGCTACAGTTGTGGAATGGAAGAATTTCGAGTTCCTATCCCCAAACTTTAGCCATTTGCATCTCGATCTTTGGAACCATAAGATTTCTTCTCTAAGATAAACTTCATTCAGTTCCTTCCGAGTATTTCTCTGAGCATCTTCAAGGGATGAGTCATGATATCTGCTCAGCCTTCCATCGATATCTCTGAGTCTGTCATGCAGAAAAAAATTCCTGCGATTTGCTTCCTTATAGGTCTCATTGTGCCACCTCGAAGCTTCCGTCTGAAATTTACCACAAGCATCCTTCCAAATAGCTGTCTCCCCCCAACATCTATTAATAATGCTATGAAAGGAGTCACAAGTTAACCAGGAAGCCATAAACCTGAACGGTCTGGTGCTATTGATTCCCCTAGGAGGAGTACCATTGAGGAGGATAATCGGCCGGTGGTCAGAACTATAATAAGGGAGGTGGGATAAGAACCTGTTTGGGAATCGGATGTTCCAATTCTCATTGCTGCAGGCTCTATCAAGTCTCTCAAAGAGCTTCCCCCTCTTCCAAGTAAATCTAGGCCCTTTGAAGCCAATATCAGAAAGGTTGCAATCATCCAAGCAGTTCTGGAAATCTTTCATAGAAGTCCAGTGGGGCTCCACTCCCCCATACTTCTCATCCGCCTTGAGGTAAGCATTGAAATCCCCCATGGTTATCCAAGCCTCGTGTCTGCCCATTCTGATATCTTGGAGTGCATCCCAAAGAGCCCTTCTCTCCATACATCTCGGGCTTGCATAAATAAAAGTCACCAGTTCTTCCTTCCTAGATTTCTTCCAGACCAAGGATGTGTGAAGAAACTGATGGTGAGAGGATATAATTTTTATGTCCACCTCTTCTTCATTCCACAAAGCCACAAACCTCCAGAAAATCCAACCGCATCTTGAATATGATGATTGTTGAACCCCAAACTGGAAATACATCTCTTAGCTTTCTCACCACTAATTCGAGTTTCCATAAGGCAAAGAACTTTGATTCTGAACTTCTTGGTTATATCTTTTATAAGGGGAGGCAGGCCTTTCTTTCCTGCACCCCTGACATTCCAACTGCACACTATCATTAAAAACATTTTAAACGGAAATAGAGCCGCTCCAACCCCAGGAAGGTTACTTGTTAATCTCTGTGAAGACTTTATTACCTCCCCAGGTAAAAACTTCTGCATCCATTGCTTTCCCTTCCGCTGTCTGAGAAAACCTTCTCATGAGGACAAGAGCGTCCGGAGGTTTACCTTGTGGATTCAAATTTTCCTTCTCCTTCTTTTTAACCGCTTCCCTAGTCATCTCTTCCTTTGAGTTCGAGCACCCACCGTTGCTGTTTCCTGCCCAGAACTTCGGTTTCGGTGATTTGGACACTGAAAGAGGCTTTTTGGAGATGGAGTTAGCTCTATGGTTGGGCTTGCCAATTGTTCTTTCGGGCCGAAGTTTGGTGGGCCCATTTATGTTTGGTTTGGGATTTTTGGTTTTGGGCTTACTACCCATGACCAAGGTAGGATTAGTCACAACCTCATTACCCTCCAAATTGCTCGTGACTAGAGCCGAAACCTCACCTTTGGTACTCACATTTTGGGCTGACCCCACTTGTTCACCTGCTACCACCATAGCTGACCCTACTTGTTCACCTGCAACCACCATATCTGACACAAGACATTTAGCCGTCGGCGCGCCTACTTCTACTGATTCTCTGATTATCTCGAAGCGTGAGCCACCTGCTTTCTCTGTGTGGGGCTTTCCGAGTTGATTGCCCACCTTCTGCCTTGTCTTGTCCAATCTTGGACTGTTCATCGTCTTCTTCAGCCCCGGTTCATCATTTTTTTGCTGGGTTACCTTCGCTCTTCTCCCTTTCGCTGGCCTCTGGACAATCATCCAGTCTCCGAATGGTTCCGTTGTCATCTTTTTGTTCACTTGTATATCATTCCCCCTTTGGCTTCCTGCTGTGTTCACCCTGCTTGTCTCCCCTGCAACTTCCCCTTGCATTTCCGGACAGACATCTTTTCTATGGCCGTATCCACCGCAACCGAAGCAAATGAGGTGAAGACCTTCATAAGCAACATTGTAGGTTTTATTTCCTATTTTGAACTTAGATAAAAACTTCTTGGAAAGATTAACCTCCACGCAAATGCGGGCAAATTTCGCTCGTTCTGTAATCTCTTCCACTTTAGACTCAGATTTGCTGATGGAGTTTTTATCAATCTTTAGCGTTCTTCCAAACATATTACCAATAATCCACAATAAGTGAGTGGTGTAATATTCAACTGGCAGTCCTGGTATCCTAATCCAGATAGCGAGTTTTTTTAAAGATTCGTCATGGGGGTCGAACATAGGCCTCCATCGCTGGACTGTGACGTAGTGACCGGCAATGATCCAGGGTCCATCTTCAAGCACATGTGCATAGTCTTTTTCCTCCATAAAATGAAAGATAAAGTAGTCATTTTCTAAATCAATGAACTCATAGGCTCCTGAAATGCCCCACATTTTCAACAGTCTTCCTAGAAGATATTTGACATTCAAACGCTTTCCCAACAGCTTTATTATTAGAGCATTTTTCCACTTCTTACATGCTTCACGGTGCATCTCCTTCGGGACTTTCAGAGTAGGACAGTAAGGATCCTCTTCTTCTGGATCTGAACCCTCGTCCCACACATCAGCTTCCTTTTCTTCCCTTCTCTGCTGGGCCATCCAATGCTCCTCTTCCTCATTCTCTCTGCTAGCTCCATTAAACTGTAGGAGCGTGTCTTTGTAAGATATCACTTTCCTAGCCGAAGATACCTCATCTCCTTTGCACTTTTCAGCTTTCTCATCAATCTCCAATTTTTCTTCTACGGGTTTTATCCCTCCATGTACATCCATCATAATTTCTTCTTCGATCCCATCACTTTTCGGTTTCTCAATGCTTCGTTTCAGCAGATCCTCATCTTCAACAGATTGAGTTTTGTCATCGTTCTCTCTTGTAATGCCTATTCCACCAGAAACCCTTGCAGAGCTCATCGAGTCACTTTCCATTAAAGGTCAAAATAAAATAGGATTTTTAAATCAACTCTTAGTGTTTAAGATGAACATATGCACAAATTGTCACCTAGTATTTAATCAAATTAGTATAAAATGCTATTTTTGTTTCAGGTGAAAATCTTGATTGGGACAGTAAGTCCGTATTCCTAGGCCCATCTTTTCTGTAAGTATGCTTGTGTCTTTGCTTCATAACGACATATGTTGTTCTGCTTCCATATCAGTAAAAATTAAACTATTTTTCTTCTTGAAAAATATCAAATGAGTAATTGGTATGGGGATGGTCTTGGATGAGTAATTCTTGAAATTAAACAAATTGATTGACACCATAGTATTGCAGTATTTCTTCCCGAAACTCCAACCAAGTGATATGGGGATGGTCTTGGATGAGTAATTGGTACCAAAACTGAGCATCTCTTGTGAAAGGGAAAGATGCTAATGAAACTCTTTCTTCTTTTGGGGTGTGATGATATTGGAAAAATTATTTAGCTCGGCATAGCCAACTAGTTGGGTCTTCATTGTCATTGAATCGCGGAAAATCCAACTTGACCACCTTGGGAGCATATGTTGCATGCGATTCTGAAGCATTACGAGAGCTGCTTCCAGAATTATTCCCTTTCTAAGGTGTTGGTGTGGTGGCCATAACCTCCAACCTATTGGAAAGTTGAGCGAACATCTCCTTAAATTGTTCTGACAAGGACTGGATTGCATTTTCCAATCTCTCCACACGTTCATCCATGCATGTGCTTTGATACCAAATTGGTACGTACAAGGGTTTGTCTTGGGTTTTCTTCCCTATCTTGGCTATTTTTGTAACACAAGGATGACAAAACAAAGAGATGGTGAAGCAAAAAGAAAGAAAAATAATGACTTTACCGAGGAAGCTTGACCTCTTACTTACACACAGTGTCAAACTAATAATTTTCAATTGTTATGTTTTATTAATCAAAACTCTAATTAAATAGAGAATTACACATGAAAGCCATAAATAGGAACCACCTAAAACTACCTCTACCCACTTTACTAGGCTTGTGGAAATTGCCAAAACTTATTCAAACAAATTCAAATACTAGTCTAGTAACTAATTAGCAACGATAACAAAATAAATTAAAATAAAATAAAATAAAAACTAAAAGACTCGTAACAACTGCCTACCGAGAATTTAATGATCCTATATGATACCTTCCAGCATTATTTTCATATTTATGGCAAAGTCTCATGATTAGAGCTGTGGTGGAAATTATAGTTTCAGATTAGAATTAAAAATGTCTCATTCGGTGATCAGTTCTCAAAATGTTTTTCTTACTATGTGATTGATATGGCACAACATGATACAAATAAAATGTGTATCAATTACTATTTTCTCCAATGTTGTGTTGATATTAGTGTTGTAAAATTGTAACCGGTTATTACTTGGTCCGGATACTAATAAGTAACTAGTTAAACACGTTGAGTTGAATTTAGTGTATATTTATCTCATTTTACACGAGAAAAACAAATTTCTTACACACACAAAAGAGGGATGAGTCTTGTCTCTTTTTTTTTTTTCTCCTCTTATCTGTTGTGGGTCCCTATTATAATTTTATTTTTACAACATGAGGTAACTATTTTCCTACAACATAAAAAAAATATTTCCATTGAATTTATGTGAAAAAATGTAATAAATATATAAATAAAAGTAATATAATAACTAAAGTTATAATTTAGTGATTAACTTTTACCCACTTGAGAATGAACTCAAACACAAATTTCTCTTGGTTTTGAAAATTAGAACTCTAATTATATTGGAATTTATCAAAATAAATAAAATAAAATAAATTTTTTAATAAAAAAATATTTTTCCTTTTAAAGAATGATTTATTTCAGTTTAAAATAGTTTTTTTATTTAAAATTTAAATTAAAAAAATCCCTCACTCTCTTCCAATATGATTTTCATTGTCTAAAATCCTTTTTTTTTTTACTTAAAATAACATAATTTTATATTTTAAAAAAGATAAATACTAATTCTTTTTTAATATATGCGTACCCATTTTATTTTTTTAACTGCCCTCATCTTATCAAAGAGTGTCGTTTTTATACACATTCAATTTAACACAATGCAAATGATCCGAACCCAAAATCTAACGGCTTCAGTTTCGATTATTATCTAACGGTTTACGATCAGAGTTACAACGGCGCACGTTAATTGAAGGCGCATCATAGACTCACCCTCTTCTCCATTTCAAATTTTTTCAAATCTTCGTCTCCAATTCGAATTCACACAAACCCTACCCTACCCTCATCATCTATTTCCTATTTCCTATTGCTTGTTACGGAGATGAAAGTCAAGATCTTGCGTATCCTTCTTAAATCCCATCCCTCTTCATTTTCCCCTTTCATCTTTCAATCGTTCGTTTTATTGCTTTTGCATTTTACGTGTTTGTGACTTTGCTTCACTGTGTTGTATGTTTTCAAACTTTTATGCTTTTACTTTCAGCATATTTATTGTCAATATATCAATAATTGGGTATTTGCAGAAAAAAAATAATGTTTTTCTTGACTAAGGTCTCTCTGCCTGGATATCTGCTGATCTTCTAAAAAGAGTATGTTCTCTTTTTTATCTTCAACATAATTTTTATACAAGGATGAACTTGTTGTGCTCAGTATGTCTTTCAATAACTCCTTGGCTGAAACTTTCTGATATGTTTATATTACCATATCTGTTGAATAATTAAGGTTGTGCTTGTTAGAGAAAGTGGAGAATAAGGAGGAGAGTGAAAATGAAGTGAGATGGAAATGACTTGACTTTCACTCTTGATGCTTGGTTGGGTTGAGGGTGGAAAGGCATTTTCAGCTTACTTTCATGCTGTGGGAGGATAGGACAAAAATTGTGTGTCTGCAGTGAGGATGAGTTGCATTGAATTTTCAATTGCTTGGAAGGAGGGGGGTTGAAAATGTAGTGGGATGGAAAGGTTTTGGTTTTCTGTTGGTGGTAGTTGTGAGGAGGACAAAAGTTGTATCGGTGGTGTGAAATTGAGTTACATTGCACTTTTTTAATTGCTCCAGATTTCAGGTTGTACCAAGGGAATGTATAAAATCTTGTTTCCAAATTTTCAGCTTCCCTGATATGTGTTTATTCATTTGCAACTAAATCGAGTGCATTCTAAATGTCCTCATTCCCTTTTGTCAAATATAGATGGCATGCTGTTGCTTCGTGGACTTGGGATGCCCAGGATGAAACATGTGGGATTTGTAGGATGGCCTTTGATGGATGTTGTCCTGATTGTAAACTTCCTGGGGATGACTGCCCACTGAGTAAGCTTCTGATAATATTATATGGTGACTTTCATTGTTATTATATTTGCAGCAAATTTCTTGGTTGAATTTCTTAATTTATCTCTTTGTATTGGGGAGTTCCATGCTACTCAATCACTAGTGAACTCGAATGCACAGTGTAAAATGCATGTGAATTTATTCTTGTTGTTGCTTCTTTTTACTACATGAAGTTGTTTGGACTGCAGTTCTAATGTGGGGTCTTAAGGAAGCTCCAGAAAACAGTTTTTCAGTAGTTAGTTTGATACAGCTACCACAACGTGGGCCTTATTCAACTAACAATCAATGTAGTTTGGATAAAGTTTTTAGGCTTTGTTTATAAGTTTCTAGGATTATAGTGTTAGGATTTTCTAATATTCCTGACTGCAGATAGGTTAGGATACCTCTAAACATTATTTGCAGTTCCATATTTGTAATGCTATATAAGTTTAAAGTTCTCTAGTTCCCCTGATTGAATGTGTTGAATGCTGCAAAGATGATGTTGTTGCTGGCATGCATGATGACTATATATAAAGCTTTATGCCCAAGGAATATGAAGCATTCCTGCAGAATATTTCAAGAAAGCAGTAAAATTATATAAAATCTCAGTTAGCCATTACCATGATGTGTATCGCTCCCCCTTTTCAAACATAAAAAAACGCTAAAGCAGCTAGCAAAACTTAAAGCTTTATTCTATGCATTGAAAAATTATCTCACCTAATCGCTGCTAAAGCAGCTAGCAAAACTTGAAAGCCGGGAAGGGTGCCCCGCCCCATCTCTCATTTACTTTTTGCGGATGATCTGATGCTTTATGCAGAGGCATCTTTGAGCCAATTAGACACAATCATGGATTGTCTTAACTGTTTTGGCAATATGTCTGGGGAAAGCTTATTCTTCATATCTTGTTGGTTTATTTGGAGATGGAAAAATAAATAGATCCATGATCAAAACTTTACTAGACCAGCAAATGAGGTGAATAAAATCTACCAGTACCATGAAGAGATCAACACAGCAAATGACCAGAAATAATCTAAACTTTCTAATCATCCTTTGAGGAACATCTCTAACTGTGTCAAACCCCCAACTGGTTGGCTGAAACTTAACATTGATGGAGCTAGGAAGTTCAATAAAGCTTGCTGTGGAGGCCTACTTCGAGACCACTTTGGGATCTGGATGGGAGAATTCTCCCATTTTATAGGTAGATGCAAAGCTTAACAGGCAGAACTTAGGCTTGGAAATTGCCTGGGCTGGAGGAAGAAATATTATTGTGATAAAAGATAGAGTGATCGGCTTCTCCGCGAGTTAAATCAAAAGCTTGAACAAATGAGCTAAAAAGGCTAAACCAAGCTCGAGATGTAAGTCATCTGGTAACAACAATCTGCTCTAATACCAACTCAAATTTAATGAATTATGTGTCTAATGTTATGTGATCACACAAGACATATATTTTTAATAATAGAGTACATGGGCTTGGGCCCTGTCCCTATTTACTCGATGTGGGACTAATAAACAATAATTAAACAATCTACATTCTAACACTTAGTAGGCTTCCTCAATGTATGCTTTTTGCGGATGATATAATCCTAGGCGGTGAGTATAAGCTTCGAAATCAAAGAGTATTCAATCAAGTAGGTATAAGATGGTGGGATGCAAGTTAAGCAAGATACGAGTTAGCACTGTTTTGGAGGTATCTTGGATCACATCATACAACAAGTTGCACGACATGGGTTTATTAGTTACAATATGATAGGGAGATTGAGATAATGCTATAAATAGGATTCAAGCAAGGTGGATTGAAAGGGATAAAAACTTAAGGCAATTTATGATTTTGTGGTACCTACCAACTCAAAGGAAAATCTCACCAATAGCTTAAGTTTAGCAAAGATGAAAATGATGAAGTGGGTGAGTGAACATACAAGAAAAGATAAGATTGGAAACAAAGAGAACCGATAGAAATTTGGAGTCATACTTATTTAGGAGAAAATAACATATGCTTGTTGAAGGTGGTTTGGTCGTGAATAAAAGATCGTCAAATGTGGGAGAAAAGTTGATCAAATGGAAGGTAGCTCAATTAAAATGGGTAAAAGGAGACCACATAAAACTTTAGGATAAACCACTAAAAAATTTCTTGTTCTCAATCGATTTATTGAAACTTTTGTTTTCGATGAAGCCTATTGGTGTTATTTAATTTATGTAGTGGACTACCCCAAGTCTTGGTTGTTGTTGTTGTTAACAAAATTTTACCCCAAGTCGCGGGTTCGACAAGATCTTTACCCTTCCCCAGACACTCACGAAGTGGGTATTTGAACTGGGTCGGCTCTTTAATCAGGTATTTAAATTGCGGATTGCTTCCTATTTGTGGCTTTGCAACATCTCGATTGCGGTGACTACCACAGCCACATCGTACTATAATTGCGAATGGCATAAATTTTGCATTGGCCCGCAATACGACAATGACCACGATGTGGCCACAACCACAATTTAAATAATGATTATGTAATCTAAGCACTATAGTTATAATTTTAACTTGATTTCAATTCTTTTAAAATTGGAACTCCAATTATGCTTCTATGCTTGAATTATGATTCTAATGTCATCATAGATTCTTATTGCTTTAAAGTACCAAAATTTAAGCATGGACTGCACGGTATCTCTTGGTCTTTTGGTAGGAAAATTAGAAAGACATAGTTTATAGTTAGTTTTATTTAAATGTTCTCAAAGACTGAGGCGCCTCTGAACACGAAACAGAATTACGATGTAAAGAAAGAGGCTGTGCCTCTAAACACTAAGCAGAATTATGATGTAAACAACATCAAGACCACAGCAAACAACATCTGATCACTTAAGTGCAGCCATCTTGTCTTCAATTTCCTTCATATTCTTCTCGATCAGCCTGTTCATTTCTTTCAGCTCCTCAACAGTCAGGTCTTCTGGCAAGGTTTTGCTTTCCATATACTTGAACATAGCTAGGGTCATCTCCTTCTCAAGGTTCTCCTGACGCTGCTTCTTCAGCTGGTCATGGGCTTTGGCAATCCTCTGCATCATGAAGCTCTCTTGGTTCACATTCTTGCTATCATCTACAACAGCTGCATTCCGATACCTCTCAATCACCTGCTTGGCTCCCTCTGGATCTGGCCAAACCTCTGTCTTCGAATCAAAAGGACTGGTAATTATAGCACAGGCTTGAATCCCACAAAGAATAGTGAGTTCACTCACCTTCTTCATGATACCCTTCTTCCTTTTCTTGTACGTTGCTTTCCTTGCTGAGGCATCGGAGATAAAGGCAAGTTTCACCTTCTTCCTAGTCATAGCCGCAATCACAAAGAAAGAAATAAGAAATTAGAATCTTTTATTCACTATTTGCCCTGAACCCTAGGGCTTTATAAAGAGCTATCTCACCTACCCCGTTGGAATTACGTTGACTCCTTGTTTGGCCCAAATTGATAAGGAGTCTTGGGTTCCAGCCAGAAACTTATCCAGGCATATATTATTCACATATATAATTCACATATTTTACAATGTTTGAATTCGTGTATTATATTAAAAATGAATTGAGAGTTATGTGCCATAAATTGTCAAACCTTAATGCATTTCCATTATTAGACAATATACGAAATATGGAATTTCTATATGAAGGTTGTAAAATTGGTAATAGAGTGAAGGGCTTAACGGGCTTGAGTTGTCAGGGGTCGGTTTAGTGTGGGATGACCTATATGATTTTAATTATATTTTATTTTCTGTATCTTACTCATATGCTAATAACATGATTACATTGTAATGAATTATTAAGGCCTTGGCCATTGTGACAACTATTGCAAAGAAGAAGAAGCAGAGACAATAGCTATTTTCAAAGAAAGAAAGAGAGATGATAGATGTTTTCAAAAAAGAGACAATAGGGTAATATGATGGGTTTGCTGTGAGCATTGTTGTCAAAAACTAGTGTAAAACGTAAAAACTTACATTTTTACGTTTTTACTAGAGTGGTGCGTGTTAAAACGTAAGTTAAAACGGTCCTCGGTAAAAACTGATAAAAATGCCGTGTAAAAATGGTAAAAGCTTACGTTTTTATCGTTTTGACCGTTTTTACTTAAAATGAAATTTAAACAAAAAAGGATTTACAAAAAAAGAAATAAAAAAAACCCAATTTTCTTTTTTCGCAAATCATATGCACAGTATCTTGATATCTTTTTGTTTGGATATATGTCTTTTATAATCATGTCTTGTAAAGCAGCACTTCTATTATAAGTTATGTTATGAGAAGCGTTTTGTGTTTTTTGATCATTATGTGCATTGAAAAAAGTGAAATTATATCCTGATGAGCGATAATCCAAAGTCTACAGAGTGTATGAAGCAGTTAGAGTTAGAGGTTTAGAGCAGATTGGTTACCTATTACTTGTTAGTTATCACTATTTATAATTTTGATATTTGGTTATCAAAAATAATTTTTCCTTTTAGATAGATAAGTAGCTCAACACACATGTTTATTATGTGTTTTTTTTTACATGAATATATATAATTTTGTGTCGTTTCTACGTTTTACGTTTCTACCATCCCTTTTCGTTTTTACGTAAAAACTCGAGTTTGACAACATTGGCTGTGAGAGTGAAATAGTTGTACCAGTGAAATAGCAGCTGCTTTGCATTTATTACATTGTATTGGAAAATGAAATGTATTGAATTGCATTTATTGCATTGTTAAAGTTAAAGGAGTAGTTTATGGTCAAATGGATCGACACTTTTGCAAAGCTATAATCTTTTGAAAAGTTTACTATATTAAATTGTATTTGAAATGTGATGTTTTTTCTTTTGGAATACAAAATATAATATTCATTATTAATAAAGTTAGGATATTTATTTACCAAAAAAAAAGAGAATATTGGAAATTGAAATTATTTTTAATGAGTATTTAAATATTTATAATTTTTTAATATAAATTATAAATTTATACATACTTACCGGGTCATGCGGTTGAACCAGTAACCCACTGGTTGAACCAGTAACCCACTAACCCAGTATCTCGACCGGTTCAACAACCGGGTCGAGTTTAATAACATTGGTCGTAATAGATTCTTATTGCTTTAAAGTACCAAAATTTAAGCATGGACTGCACGGTATCTCTTGTTCTTTTGCTAGGAAAATTAGAAAGACATAGTTTATAATTAGTTTTATTTAAATGTTCTCAAAGACTGAGGCAATGCCTCTGAACACGAAACAAAATTACGATGTAAAGAAAGAGGTTGTGCCTCTAAACACAAAATTATGATGTAAACAACATCAAGACCACAGCAAACAACATCTGATCACTTAAGTGCAGCCATCTTGACTTCAATTTCCTTCATATTCTTCTCGATCAGCCTGTTCATTTCTTTCAGCTCCTCAACAGTCATGTCTTCTGGCAGGGTTTTGCTTTACAGATACTTGAACATAGCTAGGGTCATCTTCTTCTCAAGGTTCTCCTGACGCTGCTTCTTCAGCTGGTCATGGGCTTTGGCAATCCTCTGCATCATGAAGCTCTCTTGGTTCACATTCTTGTTGTCATCTACAACAGCTGCATTTCGATACCTCTCAATCACATGCTTGGCTCCCTCTGGATCTGGCCAAACCTCTGTCTTCGAATCAAAAGGACCGGTAATTATAGCACAGGCTTGAATCCCACAAAGAATAGTGAGTTCACTCACCTTCTTCATGATACCCTTCTTCCTTTTCTTGTACGTTGCTTTTGCTTTCCTTGCTGAGGCATCGGAGATAAAGGCAAGTTTCACCTTCTTCCTAGTCATAGCCGCAATCACAAAGAAAGAAATAAGAAATTAGAATCTTTTATTCACTATTTTCCCTGAACCCTAGGGCTTTATAAAGAGCTATCTCACCTACCCCGTTGAAATAATGTTGACTCCTTGTTTGGCCCAAATTGATAAGGAGTCTTGGGTTCCATCCAGAAACTTATCCAGGCATATATAATTAACATATTTTACAATGTTTGAATTCGTGTATTATATTAAAAACGAATTGAAAGTTATGCGCCATAAATTGTCAAACCTTAATCCATTTCCATTATTAGACAATATACAAAATATGGAATTTCTATATGAAGGTTGTAAAATGTGCAGATTGACTGACTTCTCTTGTTAATGGGAGGGTGCAAGGGTCAAGGACTTTCCCTTCAATGCCTAATGAGTTGACAGCTCTTCTGGAAGAAGACTTGATTGGAGCAACTGATACTCGCCCTCCCCCCTGATTTCTGTTTTCTGATTTGTGTAATTTGTGTCTGTTTTTCTGTTTCTGTCTTTGTGTTGTTGGGGCTTTGCCCCTTTCAGTTATATTAAAAAATGCCCGTGTGATCAAATTGCAGTATTCTGTAAATATTTATATCAGTAATTAGTCTAACATGTTTTTCTATTTCTTGCAGTTTGGGGTGCATGCAATCACGCATTTCATTTGCACTGTATATTGAAATGGGTGAATTCTCAGACATCACAAGCGCATTGCCCCATGTGCCGTCGGGAATGGCAGTTTAAAGGATGAGAGCATGGATTTTTCTTTTACTGAGAGCAATGTAAATTGGTCTAGTTAATTTGAAGACTCATCTTCCGCTGTTTTTTCATGTGTATGTATGGCATCTTTATTAGCTAATCTGCCAAAGTACTTTAATATCTTTTGTTGTTTCGGGTGAGGTGGGGATCAAAATCAAAGTTTAGTGCGAGTTTATTTTTGTCACTAATGATGAATGATGATTTTCTTTTCTTTCTCTCTTATAGATAGTATGCTTCCGTAGCATATCATCATGAAGTTGAAGAAGCTTCATAAGTTTTACGTAATTACGGTTTCATTATTGAAGATATTGTTTTTCAATGCAAGTGTAATATGGTGTTGGATAAGTCTTGAATCTGGTTCACGTTAAAGAGTTTTCACGAACTTTCCATAATTCCGTGAATCATGGTCGGATCCTATGGGAATTTTAGTTTGATACGTAAGGTAAGTACCTAATTCGCCCACAAGCACCGCGTGACTGCTGGTTTCTCGTCGGCAGTTTTTGTTATATATTGTTTGTACGTATTAAAAAAAAAATTAATTTTGAATCAGGCCTTTAAAAATTTTATATTTTCAATGGACACAATAAACAAATATGTTTGTAACCTCAACAGATATACCGACACATATTGTTCGGCTAGAAGAATCTTATATTAAAGATGATATTTTAGGGAGGAAAATAAAACCCGTACCTAAGCACCAAAATTTGTCTTGTATTTTTGTTTTGGAATCTGCGCGTTCACATCTTCGAGTATTGCAGATTTGAGGCTTCCTTACAAAAAAACTTAAAGGAGGAAACTACAACCCATGGTACGGTTGTATGGCTCGCCATTCAATTTATGAACGCTTTCATGTTAATATAAAACTTTTACAATTTGATATTAAAGTTATCTCATGTTAAAAGAGAGATAAACACAAAATAAATTTTTTTTATTTATACTTTAAATTAAGAAAAAAAATCACTTATTTTTTCTCTCCCATGGTTTCCATTTTAAAAGAGAGAGACATAAAATAGTTTTTTTTATTTATAATTTAAATTATGAAAAAAAATCACTCATTTTTTCTCTCCTATGGTTTCCATTTTTGTATGTCTATTACTCTCTTAAAAATGACGTAAGTTACATAAGTTAAAATGACAAACAGATAACCTTTAAGTAATGACAAGTACAATGATATGTTAAACTGATGACGAATTAAATTCTTTTCAGTTTTTGTCGGAAGAAATTTTTTTTTCATCATTTACACCTTGCTGAGCACGTTAGCGTCGTTGTCGAATTAAAACCGTTTCTTAATTTCATTGGCCAATATTATTTGCAAGCTGACCCGTATCTTTATCATTATAGTCTTGATCATTAATAAAGATAAGAATAAATCCGTGCAAAAGGCAATCAATAATAATACACAAGGAACCTTGAGACTGTGAACAGATGAATGAAATCCACAGAAAATCTTTCACTGATTAACAAAATGTCGAAAGCGTTCTCAAAAAATCAAAACAGAATATAATTCGAACAAATTAAACTTATTAATCTGAATGTAATAGTGTTACATTTGACGTAAGATACATGAACAAGATCGTTGATACAGAACAACAATATTTCAAATCGAATACCAAATCTAGAGAGACTACAAGCTACCCACTCCACTCACGCGTAAAGCTAAAAACAAACAGATGGTATAAACAAAAACATTAGAAAATGGACAATGAAAATGACATACTGTCTTTTTCTTTTTTTTTTTTCTTTTTTTTTTGGGTAAGGAGGGTGGATCAGTATTTTTCCATCAAAGATCAAACGTATACAAAGAAACACCAATATCAGAGTTGAAAAACAGAATCACCCCTTGACAATTATTCACTGTTAACCTGTTAACAAAACAAATCATTTCATTAGCGAAATTAGGTCCACCACAAAAGTAAAAGTAAAGCAAAGCAAAGAAAAAAGCCCACTTTACATTCCTTTAATCACAATTATTAGCACAAGAAAAGAGCATCAAGCCAGTGCAAGGGAGATCAACATTCCTTTAATACCCGAAGCTTGTAAAATTCACACACACTCTCCCTAAGATTTTGTCTTCTTTCTCAATTATAACTACTGTTCTTTAAAACGAAGATATTGTGGGCTTTTTTTTTTAAATAAAAAAAAAAGTTATAATCCATATGAATTTCATTCTTTGGACAGTTAAAAGGGTAAAGAACGCTCAAGTAGAATAGCTTATACTATTTGAAACTACCAATTTTTAGGTGGTTCCTTAGTGTAAATGAGTGGTAAAATTGGAAAAGTTAAAAGATCGTAGGGGTAAAAAGTAAAGAAAAAATTAGTGTTATGAGAAGGAGCACCAAATCATTGGATGGGCCTAGATAAAAAAATTTTCCCAAAAATACTCAAACCTATAACACCTCGAAGTAAATATTTGTTTTTAAGATAACTAATTCCAAGTCCTGAAAGAAGGGAGAACTTGTATATGAAAAGGGTTACTTACAAAAGCTAAAGAGTGATATCACTTGGTGATTGCATAGATAGCATAGATGATTCCAGGTATATAACCCAAAATGGTCAGCACCAAACAGATCCAGAATTCAACCTGCATCCAACAAACCATAAACCATGTCTTGTATTAATCACACACTCTACGATTCAATTATACACAATAAAGAAGTAACGTAGCACAAGTAATATATATATATATATATATATATATATATATATAAGTTGAATATTTACCTGGCAGCCATACTTGAGGAAGACTCCAAGAGGAGGCAGGATGATGGCGAGGAGGATGTCTATGCATGTTGCTGTGCCATCGGCCATTTTTGTCACTCTGAATTTCTTGGGAAGTTGATGCTTTTTGCAAAATGGAAGTGGAACAATTCGAATTCGAATGTGCTACTCTTAACCTTTAATGTGGTTTTTTTAACTTGTGAGAGGAGTGTGGGGTGCTGGATGCTTATTTATAAGCCACATATGCACCCTGTGATCCACGTGGCATCTTCACGTTCGAAACAACCACGCGGTTGCTTAACCTTGTAAACTCTGCGTCCGATAATGCCGTTAGCCCATTATGCCAATGTGAAACTATTATTTCAACATAAAAAATTGTTGCGTATTCTCCTAAAATAAAATTGTTTGGTACCCTTTATTGTATACTATTATAAACAGGAAAAAATTGTTTCTCATCATTTTAAGTGAGAGAAATAAATAGATAAAAAAGGAGAGAAAGTTAATAAAAAAATAGAAATATGGGTCCCACCTCTTTGTGAGAGTGAAAGAATATAAGTTGTATCATTTAAAAGGATAATACTTTTCCCTTATAAATATCTATTAGTCGATGATTTTATAATAATTTGATGTATCTATACTAAGAATACTTTTTTTTTTTGGTAAGCATATTAAGAATACTTAATTTTCTGGGAAAACTTTTTTTTTTAAAGATAGTTATTTTAGTTAAAATTATTATTATTTATTTTTTGGTTGATTTAAATAATTTTATTAAAACTCGTTGAATTTGATTTTTCTTATGTGAGATAATGATCATATGATTATATTGTTTGCTCCATCATAATCATACATGATGAAATAAGAGAAAAAAAATATATATATATTAAATAAATGATTCTGATTAAACAACAAGATTACATAATTACTTTTTTACATTGATAAGATTCGAATTCATTTTCTTATTTTTTAGGAAAATGTGTTTGTCAATTTAAATGAAATAACAGTTTGTCCTTTTAAGAGAGATACAGAAAAAAATTTGTTTAAATTTTAAATTAAAAAAAATCATCCACTTTCTCTCTCCCATGATTTCGATTTTTCTATGTCTATTTCTCTCCTAAAATGACATACCTTATGTCATTTAAAATAATAAACACATTTCACAAACAAAAAATAACAAACACCTTTCAACAAAAAATAATAATAATAACAAGTTTTTTCACCTTTCAACAAAAAATAATAATAATAACAAACTCCAAACCCTATTTTTTGTTGTTAAAAGCAACGGTTATATCCTTGGATTCTTGGAAGAATGGGACAGCTCAGTCACGGTATCCGTAAACGGTCGACATGGGGCGAGTATTTATGGTGGCACGTGGTAGTGAAATACATTGAACGGAGAATAAAAGTCAAAGGTAACTTGAGAGAGTGTGAAAACATCTACGGCTCGTAGGTTGCCACGCTAATGAGAAGCAACGGCGTTGATACAGCCATGCTTCATGGGTTTTTTTATCCATCCCATGTTCTAACCGCCCCTTCACGTGTGCCAGCTCTCATAGTTGTTTAATTTTTTATTTAATTAAATATACTTTAAATATAAATAAGAGTACAAGACCCGACACAATTCATAAATAGCTGGTTACTTAAACATGCCGATAAAAATTTGATTAACTGTTTTGCTTGTAAAACAAAACAAACTTCAATGATTGGCGGAGGAGTACCATAGATGTAGATGATAGCTTCTTGTTGTCCTCCGTTAGGATGCGTTAAATTTAATATTGATGGGGCTAGAATTAGTAATGAGAACAAATCGGGATGAGGAGGTGTTATTCGTGACTTATCTGGAACTTGAATTGTTGGTTTTCCCAAGAATTTTGGGTCAGGTATTATTTTGCATGCAGAATTATGGGTTTATTTGGAAGATTTGCATTTAGTTGGAGAATAAGGATTTAGAAGAGTGTAGCTGGAAGGAGATTCCCTCTCAGCCCAACAGATTATATCTAATGGATGTCATCAGGATCACCCTTCGTCGAGCTTGGTGCAACGTATTAGAGGAATGTTGCAAAGATGCTGGCAGGTGCAGATTTCTCATATCATCGTAAAGGAATAAAGTATCTCATGTGTATAGCTTTTTCTGGAATGTGCAAGTCTTTGATGACCCTCCTCCTGACTGTCTTCAAAATTTATACAGAGACACTGTAGGTGTTTGCTGGGGTAGGTTCTGTGCTTAGGCCTTTTTACTATTTTTTTCATTTCCATTATCTTTAAAAAAAATGTATGGTTATGGAATATTTATTAATTTTGAAAAATTAATCATATTATCTGAAAGTCGTTATGCCATGACGTGATTATAGATCATCAAAATCAAATTCAAAATATGTATACAAGAATTTCCAAAAATAAAATATATATATATATATATATATATATATATATATATATATATGTATGCAAGAATGTTAATTGTTATTGTATAGGATATGATTGTTTCGAAAAAAAAAATGTATAGGATATGATAGGATCTTCTAGTGGTGCGCCACGTGCAGCCGACATCAAATTCACGTCCAGGTAATGCCACGTGGTGTAAATAATCTTTTCAATATTTTCTTTTGTTTTTGGACAAATAACTTGCTTTTTATAATTTATAATATTTTTTTTCTGCGTGTCAATCAGAATCGGCATCAACTATCAATGGCAATCGCACAAAGTAAAACAAAAGAAGCATAATTAGGGAGGGTGTCACACTTGGCCTGCTTTAATTAACTTTGGTTTTGCTTTGCTGGAATAGTAGCCCATGAAATACTTTCCAGCTCAAGATTGAAAGCCCATGGTCCACTAAAGTGATGCTTATTAGAACCACTTTCACACCCTGCATCGTTATTACTCAATACACAACAGGTATCACTAATTCACTATCGCACCTAAACCATTCTTACCTTTTTTATTACAAATCCACACAATGATCACAGATCAATCCAATATACAAGCTTTTTTTTTTTTTTTTTTCCCTTAAGATCTCTTGAAAGTTTTAGTTTTTTCAGTTGTAATGAAAGTCTTCATGCATCCTTCATTTTTATTTTTATTTTGTGAAATGCATCCTTCATCTTTTATTTGGAGAGATTCGGGTCATCCCTAAAATGTGCCTTGACAGCCTTGTTAAAGTACATCTAGAATTCGCTGTAACTCATTTATGAATTTAATATCATTATTGAGATCAAGTTAGCTACCACTTTATGAAAATTAGTTATTGGAACTTCACTCTTTAGATGGATAACTTTTTATGTAAGCTGGGATATAGGATATTGTTATTACTAAATAATATTATTATCATATTTTAACCATTGATTTTCGTCAATCAACAATTATTATTTATTATGAATTAATAATTAATTAATAAATTTAATTTGTGAAAATAATAATCATTGATTGGTGAAAATCAACTATTAAGATATGATAGTGACATTAATAGTAACATTATTTGATAATAACAATATCTTATCCCTTGTGAGAATACTTGATGACTTAAGTATTATAAAATAAATCTGACAGCATATATCTAAAATTTGTAGTACGTATTCAGATTAAAAAAAAAAAGTTGTAATACATATTATGTTTAAGTGATGGTTTCAAAGTATGTAAGAATGTTTTAAACATTACCCTTCGACTTAAGGGGCAATGAGGATGAAGTACTATTTCCCGTCCCAGAAAATTTTGAAGCACAGAACATATGCATAAGGAGTTGAAGAGAACTCAGGCATCCTCGACAAAAACTCAGGTTAATGCAAAAGAAAGTTTATCCCGGCAACTCAGACACCTAGGTAGCGTGGTTGAGAGGCAACTGTTATGGACCTATACAATGAACTCATTAACTGATAAGCCCAATAAGGGCCATTCTAAGATTTAAATCTAGCATAACTATGGAAGGATATCTATTAAGGATATCAATCCTAATATGACAACATGACAAATGGCCTGAGCCGCTAGCAGAGGTACTAAAAGTCCATCAATTACTACCCAGAGGTAAAACCTACAGGTACGTTACGTTCTCTCTCTTACTGTTATGATATCACTGTGCGCGCACACACACCCCTTTTGGCAAAGCCATTATTCCTTTATTGTGCACAGCGATATGTTTGACTTAAGTGTATCTCCTTCATAAATACCTCGGAGAGGGCACCAGATCCAATATCAACATACTAGTCCATTGGGCTAGACATCTCTGTCTCCAAGACAGAAAAAATATATATCACTCCTTTCATCTTACTTTCAAGTTTGTGTTCTCTACTACCATGGCTACTTATTACTTTCCTTATATTAAAGAGAGTTGGTTCAAGTGGTATATATTTGATTTCACTTAAGTAATGTCTTTTAAGTTTAAGTCTTTGTGAATCCAAAAAAAAATCTTTTAGAGAGCTAACCTTACCATGATATAAATGTTTCCAGCTTAAATAAAATTATCTCCCATAATTCCATAAAGAATACCTGTAGTTTATTAAAAAAAAAAACTTGTTTCTTTCATTAAAAATTTACGATGTCCGACAATATAACTGGGAAAAAAAATGTCATTTTAAATAACGTAAAATGTCATTTTAAGTGAGAGAAGAAATAAGTCATCATGGGGGGAGAGTGAATAAAAAAAATTAAGATGTGGATCCCACCTTTTTATGAAAGTGAAATGACACAACTTATATCATTTAGAAAAACAACTATTTTTCTCATATGGCTAATGGCTTGATTACCGATAAAAATATTCTAAACAAATTGCAGACTTGATTAGATCGTAAAACAGGCTATAAAAGGTTTGGGCCTAGCATAATTAAGCTTAAAAGGCTTTTAAATTCCATCTCTTTTGTATCATCATTTGGATTGAGAAGTGAGAACTACGGCCGAAAGCTTGTATGAGATTTCATGTTTAGTTGCAAAAGTTAGTACATAATATTGGGTTGTGGCCAACTAGCCCCCAACTTCGCTGTTTAAGAATAAAGTGATTGGAATTAATGGATGATATTTCTGTTACATTAAACAGTACTTAATTAATATGTCTTACTCAGACTTCGTTAAGAAGTTAAGTCATGTTCCTTCTGGGCTTAACTATTTATTTTTTGTTGATGTTTGTGCTGTCACTAGCATTAGAAATGTTCATTTTGTTTAGTTTGTTTTCGGGTTGTTAAGTCCTCAGATGCACCGACACGCTTTTTTTAAAAAAAATTGCGTGTCGGACACGTGTCCGACACGGACACGCTCCGACACGCTCGGGCACGCGTCCGACACGCAGTCAACATTTGGGGACACGCGGTCAACTCTCCGACACGTTCCGACACGCGGTCAATATTTGGGGACACGCAGTCAACATTTGGGGACACGTTCGGACACTTTTTTTTTATTTTTTTTTTATTTTTTTAATCTTAATTTTATTTTTTTAACTAAATATAAAAGAAATAATTTATAAATTAATTTTTTTTTGTTATGAGATTTGACATTAAAAATTAACAAAGTACGAAAAATTATTTATACTTATATTTATGTTATGAAATTTAAATATTTGATTGGTTATATGACTTATTATGGACTCTTATATGTATTAAATAAAAATTATATTATATATATTAAAAAATTTATTTAATATCAAAACGTTTCCCAACGTGTCGAAATATGACATTTTTTAGAATTAACGTGTCGGCGTGTTAGGAATGTCGTGTCGTGTCCCGTTCCCGTGTTGTTCCGTGCATCATAGGTTAAGCCCTTTCTTTCACCCAAAAAAAAATAAAATTGTAATCGAGGTGATAATACATTTGTTGTACTAGAATAATGATTAATTCTATTTCTATCTATATTATACGAGAACGAACATTCATTTTTTTGGTATAAAAAATTATATAATAACCATTATACTGGGAATTTTAATTTCACATAAAAGTGGCAATTTATTCCTAAACAAGTGAAAATAATTTTTTTTTCTCCATTGATTATTAATTATCCAATTAGTTCGATTCAAACAAGATGAAACCACAAAAGTGACAAAACTTACCTTGGTAAGTTTTTCATACAATTGCATGTTTAGGACTATAATTTAAAATTACTGGTTAAGTTTACAAAATATATGAATTAACAATTATTTATTTCTTTAATATATAATTATAATTCTCATTTCTATCCTTAAACGTTTTCATTTACTGTAGTTATCATCTTATTTTGGGTATTTATACATTTTCATTACTAATACTTATAGTCTATAGTCTATGTAGCACCGATACCGACCCGGTACACGTGACAGGATACGACACGACACTCCGACACGTTAATTTTAAAAAATGTTATATTTCGACACGTTAGGACACGTTTTGATATTAAATAATATTTTTAATTTATATTGTGTATTTAATATTCAATAATTTAACATAAAAATTAATATAAACTTATAATATTCATAAATTTTGCAAAGAAACATAAGATATCTCAAATATTTATATTAATCTCAATAACATGGTAATAGCAATTCAACGAATCTAATAGTTGAACCTAAAAACTCAACACAACGCAATCTTTGAACCATTTTTTGAATTTCTATAACGTGTGTTGAAGTGTCGGGGAGTGTCGAAGTGTCCAAGAGTGTCGGGAAGTGTCGGACACGACACGTCAGAATTTTTGAAGTGTCGGTGCTTCAGCTTATATTTCGCTTATTGTTTCCTTCTAAGGTTTCGTTTGCTATGATTATAATTGTGTTTTTTTTCATTATTTATAACTACAATATAATTCTTAATTTTTCATTTTGTATTTTCATTAGTTATTATTATAATTCTTATTTATAAATATAATAATTATTTTTATTTTCTTATATATTTTCATCAGATTTTTTTGGATATTTCTTATTTCTATCCTTAAATTTTTTCATTTTCTTATATATTTTCATCAGACTTAAGCGAGTGTTTTAAAACCCGGCTCGGACCGGCCGGGTCGACCCGGAACTCGTGACCCGGTGGGTTCTCGGTCCGGGAGGGAAGTTGGACCGTTTCTGCAGTCAACCCGGATTGGACCGATTGACCCGACCGAAACCCGGCGACCCAGTTGACCCAGGTTAGACCGGTTATTCAATTTTTATTTTGGTAAAAAAAAAATTGTTGATAAGAACTCTTGAATTAAATCATATTCATATTTTAGGATAAATATGATTAAAAGTAATGTGAAAACAATAAGGTATTTTAGATTAGTGCAGTTCGTTTATGTAACTTAGTTGCATCTTATAATGATCTCATGAAGTTAAGTGGTGATAAACACTGATGGTCTCATCTAACGGTGGACACTTTTTCTTTAATGTATATTTCATGCATACTATTTGTTATCATGATTTAATTTATCCGTATCATATCAAGCACAATAGGTGCATTTAACTTATATTGCAATTTTAATCCAATATTAGGATATGGTCTAGAGCTAGAAGCTTAGAAATATAATATTTGCCATCATTGAAAATCAATTTATTTTTTGAAACTTATTGATAGTTTTCTTATGTGAATTTTTATTAATATAAGTAATATTTTTATATTTTTAATATGTGAACGGTAAATCCGGTTCAACTCGGTTGAACCAGTAACCCAGTAACCCACTACCTCGACCGGTTCGATGACCGATCCGAATTTCAAAACACTGGAATAAGAATAGCGTGGATTGAAATGATCAGTCACATTACAGTGTTTTGCATAGAATGAAATTATATTAATAGTAACTATGGCCTATGAAAATATATAAGAATTACAGTTAAAACTAATAAATATAAATAAAAGGAACAACATTTACAATTAAAAAATAAAACAGAAATAACGATGATAATTATAACTAATTAATGAAAATACAAAAAGGAAACAATTAAGGATTGTGGTTATAAATAATTAAAATAAAAAATAGAATTATAACCATAACAAATGAAAATTTAGAAGGAAACAAATTTGGAATTATAATTATTGGTAATGGAAGTATATATTTAAATAGCTAAAATAAGATGATAATTATACTAAATGAAAACATTTAAGGATAGAAATAAGAATTGCAATTAAGTCTAATGAAAGTACATGAGAAGATAAAAAATAATTATAATTTTATCTAATGAAAATACAAAAGGAGAAATTAAGAATTGCAGTTATAAATAATGAAAAAAATAGCATTATAATCAAACAAATGAAAACTTAGAAGGATACAAAATGAGGATTGTACTTATTGGTCATTGAAATATATAAATGGCCATGATAATTATAGTAAATGAAAACATTTAAGGATAGAAATAAGAATTATACTTAAGTCCAGTGTTTTGAAACTCGGACCGGACATCGAACCGGTCGAGGTAATGGGTCACTGGATCACTGGTTCTACCGGTTGAACCGAATTTACTGTTCACATACTAAAAATATAAAAATATTACTTATATTAATAAAAATTCTCATAAGAAAACTATCAATAAGCTTCAAAAATAAATTGATTTCCAGTTATAGCAAATATTATATATTTCTAAGCTTCTAACTCTAGACCATATCCTAATATTGGATTAAAATTGTAATATAAGTTAAATGCACCTATTGTGCTTGATATGACACGGATAAATTAAATCATAATAACAAATAGTATGCATGAATATACACTAAGGAAAAGTGTCCACCGTTTAGATGAGACCATCAGGGTTTATCACCACTTAACTTCATGAGATCATTATAAGATGCAACTAAATTACATAAACGAACTGCACTAATCTAAAATACCTTATTGTTTTCACCTTACTTTTAATCATATTTATCCTAAAATATGAATATGATTTAATTCAAGAGTTCTTATCAACAAAAAAAATTTACCCAAATAAAAAAGGAATAACCGGTCTAACCTGGGTCAAACGGGTCGTCGGGTTTCGGCCGGGTCAACTGCAGAAGCGGTCCAACTTCCCTCTCGGACCGGGGAACCCATCGGGTCACCGAGTTCCGGGTCGACCCGGCCGGTCCGAGCCGAGTTTTAAAACACTGCTTATTCCTTTTCCCATTATAAATAGAGGGAAAGGATATACTTACCACAAAAAAATTACTATTTTTACAACCAATCTAATCACGTTGATTTCCATCGATCTATCGGTTATAATATCTTGGATTTATTGTAAATTAATAATTAATTAATAAATGCGACCCAATAATTTCCAAAAAATTACAAACATTAGATTGATGGAAATAAACTGTAATTAGGTTGATTGTAAATGTGGTAAAAAGATTTGATGGTAAGTTCTCTATAATATCGGCAAATTAAAAGTTCAAAGTTCAAAGACGCATAGGAAATGAGCATTAAAGATTCAAAAGTTAAAAAAAAAAAAAATCTTTTTCTTTAGGTTTAACTTAATAAAAAAAACTACATTTTGATGTATAATTTTGAATCATATAATTAACCTTCCATCCATATGAGTGAATAAACAAGTTAATAATTAATAACACATTTCATGTTTGAAAATTAAAATTTATTTTTAAAAAGAATCAGACATTTTTTCAAAGGTCAAATTAAAACTTGTTAGACATGGTTCAGGGTCGAGTTCTTTTTAAGAGTACGTGGGGGTGAGCTTTATTCACATCACTCAGGTCTAACTTAACAAAATAAACTTGATCTAAGCTTCACTAATTAAAAAATATAAGTGACTCTATTTTGTTTAATTCAAATTTACTTCTTAGTACGTTTGAAGATCGGTTGTGGTTATAAGTTATACCACATATATTCGTTCAAAAACCTAACAATAAGGTGGAACTTATAATATATTCAGCTTTTGAAATACTTTTTTCGTACATAAAGTCTTAAATATTTATAAAAAATTATGGTTGGTTTGGATTGGATCTCCGGCGGTCCTAGGTTGAACTCTGACATGCATTGAGTGTTAGAATTTTTTTAATTCAAGTGGGCTTCAATTAATTGTAATTTGTCTCAGTTTAATAAAAATTGGCTGTCACAATTTATTTGGGGTGCATTATATGGCTCGCTAGATCAACTATTTGGGGTGCATTAAACTTTTAAGGTGGAGTTAATACCTTGTTAATTAATTTAATTTGCAACTCAATATAAGAAGGGTTGAATTGCATTATCTTTAACTATATTCTGTGTCTGTCAACTATTTGAACTTTTACATTCTTTTCTAAGAGTGGGGATATTCTAACTACCAAAAATTCTTATTATTAATTTACTATTCATCACATCACCATTGGATCAAGAAGAGAATGTTAAAAAGTTTTTGAAGAGAGAGAAAATATTAATATAACGGTGATTAGATAGATAGTAAGTTGGTAGTGAAAAATTTTGGTAGTGAGAATATCCCTGCTCCTTTTTCTAAAGGATTCAAAGAACACGATATTTTAAAAAATGAATAACTGGACGAACAAATTCTATGATTGATTACGTTTATCTGACCTGCTTTTACGTCATGTGATCAAGTAGAATTGCTAGTACTACGCAAGTATCCATATATAATCGATATCTTATCTCATGTGCTCTCAACTCGTCTTTAAAATATATCACAGAGAGTTGATAGACGACCAGCAAAATAAAATAAAATTTTAATATATATAATATAGGTTTATATTTATATTAGGAGGAAAATAAATGAATAAGTCATATAATCAATTAAAATATTTTTATTTCTCATAAATATAAATATAAATAATTTTCGTACTTTGTTAATTTTTCATGTAAAATTTCTTAACAAAAAAAAAACAATTTATCAATTATTTCTAATATTTAGACACAACTCTAAAAAAATAAAAAAAAACTCTCCACCAGATAACACTTCACATTTTTATTTCCTATTTTCTATTTTTTATCTCATTAAAATTTAACCCGACAAAACTCCCCTTAAATTTTAATTCTTCTTTTTTTTTTGAATTTTCCAACGGTTGATTTTTTCGCGCTGCTTCCATGTTGCATTCCTTTCTTCAATTTTTTTGTTTGTCTGGCGGTTCCTTCATTGGTGGAAGATAGACAGTTTGCCATTTTTCTCCGCAAAAAAAATTCCGATATACTTCCACATCCATTCTTACACGTATGATCATCACACAAGTCATCATACTGATCAGTATCTGTATCACTATAGCGTCCCATTAGTTTTACAACTCCTATGCCATTTTTAATACTTTCAGATTTAACATGTGCTACATTAATAGCACGTTGGGCCTCAATTTTGAACAACAGTAATACCATCACTCATTGATGACCGTTGAATTAATCATCAAGCAAATAACTCAACGATCATTGGTTATGAATAAAAAGTGATCTTCTTCTAGTTTATGCTTGAGCCAAAATGATTCCTCCATAAAAGTAACTCTAGGCTCCTCATCGCCGGGTTCCCTATCCACAATCACACCTTCCATTTTTCCGATCTCAGTTTCTTCATTGCCGGGTTCTTCTTCAGCAAGTCTAGCTTCCACGCGCCTCATCGATAGAATCTCATACCACCATCCTTCAGGAAATTGGTCTCTTTTCGGTGGTGTCGACATCTTCCACTTCCACCATAAATTCAATGCAGTCTCTGATTTCTGACTTCCAACCTGAACCGCGCCTATTCCGGTCTCCGACATCAACCTCATCACGCCGGGGTTGAGCTCTTCTCCAAAACATGAACTCGGTGATTTAATCGGGATCTCCCCCATCCTAGTTATCAACACGGAACTCGGATTCGTGGTCTCCTCCATGTCGGTCTCCATCAAGCATCTCGGCTTCTCAATCTCCTTTCCGATTTTTGACTCTGTCTCCAGACACTCAGGTTCCACGAAGTCTTCTACCTCGACAATGGACTCGTCGTTCCCGTCCTTCTCCGCTTCGATCTCGGCTCCTTCGTTTTCGGCTCCTTCGTTCTCCTCATCTTCTATCTCGGCTCCTTCGTTCTCCTTCTCTTCTATCTCGGCTCCCTTGGCCGCAGTCATCTCCATCGTCTTCTTCTTCGAGTCGTCTCTTATGTGCTCCGACACGTCAATCTCCTCTGCGGATGCGTTGCCGTTGGCAACCTCGGATTCCGCCATCTCGGTCTCTTCTTCATCCGCATCATTCTCCTCAACTTCATCATCATCATTGAAGATTTCATCTTCTTCATTAATCAGATCAAAACATCTAGGCAAGTATTTTGTTATGAAGGCCATTAGAAAATTCTTCCACATATTATTAAAGTCGCGGCAGTTCCATGTACGGAACCATTTGATTGCGCTTCCTCTGAGTCTTCTCATGGCTACCAACCATTTGTCCTCCGTCCAGCTTTTTTCTTTCCGAAAATGTTCCTTCAAATAGAGAAGCCAATCTAATGCTTCATCCTTATCTCCATGGAAGAGTGGCACCTCCAACTCGCTCTTTTTCTCCATAGCTCTGATACCAATTTGTTGGATCGATTTCTATATTAGGAGGAAAACAAATGAATAACTCAATGATAAAGGAGCTGAAAACTCTAATTCTATTACCTCTTTCACAAGCTATATTTGATATGAAATACAAAGGATATTTATAGGCCATATATAAAAGCTTAAAGACTCCAAATAACACAACTCTTCATATTATACAACATAATTTTATTTTTTAACACTTCACAATTTCTATTTCCTATTTTTTATTTTTTATCTCATTAAAATTTAACCCAACAATCAGTAGCACAAACACGCTGTACAAAGAAGAGCAACTGATATGAAATCCTTCTGCTTAATTAATCGAAAAATGATTTTCATATATTAAAAGAAACGGACCAGTGTTTTTCATATTATACAATATAATTTTATTTTTTATATACATATAAAATTATGTTAAGTCCATTTTTTTCTCTCTTCTCTTCACATACCCCCACACACTTTTATGTATATATAAAAAATAAAATTATCTCCAACGAGATAATAAATATTAATCCCTAAAAAATTTGCAACTATAGGTATATGTTTGTACAAAAGTAAAATATTCTTATTCTTAATGTTGATTGTGATTACTTGATTATTTATCTCATATATTATGAAATGTGAGGCTTGGATTAACCACCACTCGGCTGTTTGATTTGAGTGACAGAAATACACTCATTATCTATTTCCAAGATGATTGACGTCGTGGCACGGTATGCTTTCCAGTGTGTATATATTTGCAGGAAAAAATTTAATATGTTAATTTAGCTTTTAATCCCAAACCTCAAACTCTGAAAAGCATCATGGGCAGGATAGTATAACAAGAGTAAGTTGGAACTTAACATACTTGGAATATGACACATATTATATTTTTATTTTTTATTTTTTTGGCTGCTGCTGTCTTCCTCTCTTTTTTGATCTCTTAGGTGTTTTTTTTTCCAACCAAAAGTGTTCAGGAAGCACTAAATTACCGCTCATATTGGCAAGAGGTTATTTAAGGTGAACCCGGCCACCATTTTTCACAAATTCCTTCGCTAAATAATTTATGAGGGAATTTGTGATGGAAAGTAGTAGTGACGATGAAAATAGCGACAGAATTTCTATAACGATTCCGTCACTATACAAATTTTTTCTAGTAGTGTTTGAAGCGCATATTCATGTACAATTTAATCCCATACAAATTGAAAAGCAATAATGTATTACAAATTTATAATACTATGGAATATGAATCATATGACACGTTTGTGCATTTTGTAACATAATGGCTGCTGCTGTGTTCCTCTCTTCTTATCAACATATATATAATTTATAATATTCATGTAATTTTATGGATACAACATTGTAAAGAATAATGTATTATAATACTCTTAAAGTTATGAGGCATTTACTGAAACACAGAACAAAACTATTTATCAACATATATAATTTATCCTAAATATGGTACTAGTATGTGTCTATTAATGCTATACTGTTAATTTTGTTTTTTTAATGCACATGATATAGAAGGCCATTAATTTTTGTTATGGCTGGAACATTATTAAATTGTTTATAGAATCATGATAGATATTACTGACAAAATAGGTTGGTGGTTGTTTACACTTACCGTACCTTAACTTCTCTATATATGTTGCTGCGCATGCAGTGATTTGAGATTTTATCATAAAAAAATATGTGCATGTTAGATGGGTCTAGCGGTCATGTGCAGTCTGCAAAGAAGCAGACACAATTGCCTGCAGAATTGGTGAGCAGCAAGAGATCATGATTCATATTTGGTCCAGATTATTAGGCCCCACTGCCAGGAGTACAAGGAAAATATTTTCGATACATGTTAACATTCGGTAGAATCAGATATCTTTTATCAAATATAAAAAATATGGATTTTATAAGAGTACGTTAGGAAAAGTGTTTGTGTTATGTTATAAAAATTCGTTTTGCGTATCAGAATTTTTTATTTTTTATTTTGAAAAATATCTTTTTCTGGTCATACTTTATATATTTATAGGAAAAACATCTATCTTTTTAAAAGATATAAGCTTATATCATTTTAGATCCTAATCGTTGATTTTCGTCCATCAACGGTTATAATTTATTAGATCAAAATTATTAATTAATTAATAACAAATTTATCTCATTAAGTTTGATCCAATAGATTATAACCGTTGATGGACGGAAATCAACGATTAGGATCTAAAATGATATAAGATTATATCCTTTAAAATGATAAATGTTATTCCCATATTTATATTAATTTTATCTTTATAATTATTTCCTTTCGTATATTCTTTGTTATGAACTTGAGATAGATGCTCATATGCTAAAAAGGCTCAAAGATTTTCAAAAAAAAAAAAAAAAGAAGAAGCTCCAAAAGGGTTAATACTATTTTAAATTTATAATGATAACAATTGTCAAATAGTGAACGGTACTTCACTTAGTTATGTAGTGAACATAAAATAGAAAGATGAAGGGTATTGTTATTTATACAATATCACATTATTACTTTTCTATAAATTTACATAATTTTTTTATTTGTACGTATTTTAACTGTAGGGCCAAAGTAAAAATATAAATTAACATGTTTTGGTCCAACTATAAGGGATTTTAGTCTTTTAAAACATGCAGTTCTAGATTCGATTGGGAAATATATATATAATAGGGAGGATTCCCATTTTTAGCCTCTGATCATTTCTAAAATATTGATATCTTTTTCTTTTTTAGTGAAAAAAATATTGATATCTTAATTATTGGGTGAGAAGTAACCTAAAAAAAAAACATTTAAAATTTAAAAAGATTAAATGTGAGTCAAATAAATTTTTTTATGCGCTGCTAATAATATACTGGATGGTGGGGGACCATAGCTAACCACCAAATAGATCCGTCCCTGGGTACGCCCTCTTCTTTAATCATTTATGTAATCATTTATTAACATTATCCTCTGTTTTGTTTCACATCCTGCGTCTGACAATAGAATTTCTTTATTTCCAGTAAACATTTCCGAGAATTTTGCTTGGGATCTTTGAAGAACATGCATATAAAAAGAGTAAACTATTAATCTGAATTTTTTATGGAACATTAACTCTTTAAAAAAATTATTTATATCAGATTAATCTTCAATTAATAATCTTTCATCATATCGAGTAACATTAATTTGGCGATAATAAATAATAATATTTTTAACTATTTTAATATCAACTATTATCATTTGATATTAAAATGAAAAATAGGCATTAGTAGATCTAGCTTTATCTTCCTAAATAAGATTATCTACTCAATTTGAATTAGTTGGACCGGGGCTCAATGTTCAAGGATACCGATGAGTCTCAAACAAAAGATATTATTATCTGATTATCAAATTAATATCATAATGTTTGGAGAAACAATGTTATGAAGAAAATGTTACAGACGAGTTAACTATATTTAGAAAAAAGTAATGTGTCTGAATGTTTTTCCTACACGTACGGTGGGCGGAGTTAGGGATATGCATGAGTTGAATTGAATCGGATTTTTTGAAAAACCGAACCAAATTAGTTTAAATAGTTTAGTTCGAAAGTGGTTTGGTTCAAAACTGGTTTGATTCGAAACCGGTTCGGGTCGACCCTCTTTTGAAAAAAATAAAATAAAAATTAAAAATAAAGTTATAAAAATCAATTTAGTTCGGTTTGAAAATAGTTTGATTTGTTTCGGTTCTTAAACCGGTTCTAAAAATCGATTTGGTTCTTAAACCGGTTCTAAAAATTGGTTCGGTTCATGAACTGGTTCTTTAAAAATCGGTTCGGTTCATGAATTGATTTTTTAAAACCAATTATTTTAAGGGACAATTCGGTTCGGTTCAATTTTTTTGGTTATTTTATACACAGTGAGCGGAATGGTGGTTTATACTCATATGAGGTATCTGCACCTATCTTGGATAAAATTTTAGAATATGTGTAGGTAATGTCTGTACTTCGAGCTTATTTTCTGTATTACGGAGTACATATTTTTTGTCCAAAAAACAAAAAAAGGGATACAAGTAGAAATAAATATAAAGATAACAATAATATAAAAATATTATTTTTTATTATATTTGATAAAAAAAGTTTATAAAATTGATCGGAATGAACTAGAGTAAAAGAATGGAATAATTTATTGTTCCTCATGTGGTGTTTTTTTTTAAAGCAAATTCTAATTTTTGTCACGAAGTTTATGACTTTTATCCAGATTTTTACAATTTTTAATGAAAATCACTTAACATAAATCTTTCCTAAATTTAATAAAACTGTAAAACTTTATGTTATTATTTTCAAAATTGTGTTAATTTCGACTTAATACTAACTACTTAATAACCTACAATTTAAATTTTAACAAAGCAATCCATGAGTTAAAGCTATAGAGGCCAATGTACTTTTGCGAGAGGCTTACATGATTTTGTAGTTAAACAACAAAGTTTATACAATTTTTGTTATCTACATTTTTGTTAGTGTATGATAGATCGATATGTCCAATCAGATATTGATATGTTAATATAAAATCTATTTGTCTTCTCTTAGGTATCTATAAGATAGGTACCCTAGAGATAAAGGGTGTAAATGAACTGGGCTGGGTTTTGGCCTTCCTGGCCTAAGCCTACGTAAAAAAAAATATTCAGCTTATTGGCCTACGAAAGGCTTTATTTATAGGCCAAGCCTGACCTATTTTAAAAATTAGAAAGCCTGATATGGCCTATAGGCCTTGTACGTCTCCCTCGTAATATATTTTTAAAAATATTTTTAACAATTTTTAAAATATTCGCTTGACATTACAAGTCATTAACATATTCTTAAATTGCTGCATTTTTTTACATGAGATATAAATTTCACTAGTAAGCATTAAATATTTTACATAGTAAAAAATATACTGAGGAAAGTGACAACATAATTTCCCAGCTCTATGATGTATATCAGAGCGGAATAGAGTCAAAGAAATAGGAAAATAAAAAAAATACAATTACTAAGTCAACCAAAATTGAAATAAAGTCTACAAGAGAATATCATTAATTGAAATATCTTTAAACCACCATTAAAACAAGGGTTGGTACTAATTGCCACATAAAATAAATATATTATTTTATTTTATTTTTAAAAATTAAATAGGTCAGCCTACAAGGCTTTAGGTCAGGCTTGACAAAATCGGCCTACGGCCTATTTCTTTAAAATACATTCTTATAAGCCCAAGCCTATTCTACTTTTCAAAGTAGGCTGGGCTAGATCAGGCTCAACGTAGGTCGGGCTATAGGCTGGGTTGGGCCAGCCTGGCCCATTTACACCCCTACCTAGAGATCAGCAGATCATTGTGCACAATATTATAAATGACATAATCAAAGCGTGGGGGTGTGTGCACAGTAACAAGCTAAGAGAGAGGATTTAGAATGTGTATACCTTACTGTTTAATTAACCCCTTATTATAGATGGGCTATACCTAGTAGGAGTGGACTTTTGGATCTCTTGGAGGCTGTTTGGTAGAGGTATGTTTAGAAAAATATCACGGAAGTTATAATGGGTATCATAAAAGGCCACATTTGGTAGGAGTTTTCACATTAGTTGCATGGGTATTCAATTTGCCCTGGAATTGCTTTTATGAGCAAAATGTGTTGTACTTTACCTTATGAAATTACCACCAAAAAGGTGGTATTTGTGAAATACCCAATGTAACGATTTGTAATCTGATATTTTTGGACAGTTATATCCTTCCTTTTTTGACAGCCGGTCGATCTTCTACTGCGAGTAGGGGTGTAAATGGATCATGTTGGCCCAGCCCAGTCTACATTGAGTCTGACCTTTCAGATAATGTAGAGTAGTCTTAGGCTTATAAGAAAGTCTTTCTAACAAATAGGCCATGGGCCAATTTTCTCAAGTCTGGCCTAAAGCCTTGTAGGCTGACCTATTTAATCTATTAAAATAAAATAAAATAAAATAATATTATTTTATGTGGCAAAGTACCAATACCAACCCTAATTTTTATGTGTATCGCCACTTCTCACTCTCGGCTTCGTCTAGGGTATTATGTTGACTTTTTCTTGTTTGTCTTCTTTTTCTTATGAGAAGTACTAGTACATGTATGAATGGAACTTTCTTTGCTCTATACAATTATTTTCTTTGCTTAGTATTTACAGTGGGAGGCCTACAAGGCCTGTAGACCATGTCAGACTTTCTTATTTTTTTAAATAGGCCGGACTTGACTTACAAATAAAGTCTTTAATAGGCCAGTAAGCCAGATAAGTTGATTTTTTTACGTAGGCTTAGGCCAGGAAAGCTAAAGTCCAGCCTAGCCCAACCCATTTAGACCACTGAGTGTGAGTTACAGCCTGAAATTGTATCCCATTATGAGAGTGTTCTTCCCTGCATTTTAAATGCTCTTTGAGGATGCATCTGATGAAGCAAAGGTACACGTTGGAGAAGAGAGCGGTTTTCTCAATACAATAGATTGCTAGATTATGTACTAGTACCATAAAAAAATTAAAAATAAAAAATTAATTGGATTGTATGCTCTGGCTGCTTTTTGCGAGAACATGGGTGAAGAAATCCTTCCTTTTCTAGATCCTTTGATGGGAAGACTCTTGACAGCTCTCCAAAACAATTCCAGAAATTTGCAGGAAACATGCATGATATGGGGAAGATTCAGTATGCAGTGAAGATTGTTATATTTGTAACGAATCAGCAATTGTTTTGTTATTTAAATTTATATTTTCCAGTGGATGCCCTTACCAGGAGGATGAGGTGATGTGCAAAAATGACGATGTGTGAATATTCAAGATGAATATGGATTTACTGAATTCAAAGAGTTCGCCCAGAAAAAATACTCTTTTTCGCCCAATAATGTTTTTGTTTCGAATCCTGTCTACATAGTTAATGTATGAGGTTATTTTCATAAAATTCTTTCATATTCCCCCCAATATTTTATCATCAATTAAACAACGTCTCAAGAAAGTTAACCAAAATTCTCAGTATTATTTTTGCCTACCAAACAGTCTTTTCGTACCATTCCCGGGAAACTAATATTCTAACTATATTCCTTTAATTTTTTTTGGAATACTAACTATATTCCTAATAATCATGACTCCCGAATAAAAAAAAATTTCTCCTCTATCAAATGTTCCCTTAAGAGTATTGGGGTCAAATTATTGATTCATTGCTCCCGTAGTAGAATTAGTATAATTAAGTAATATTTCCTTAATTCCCTCTTAACCGTTAACCCTATTTGGATTTTATAGAATATGGGTCCATAACAATTTTTAAAATCAAACATGTCAAATTGTTTGCAACCGTGATTCCAGTTATGTTCCCAAAATAGTAATGTGGCATAATAGCTCCAAAACTTTGCATGATATAAGTTTGCAACTTTGCATATTCTTCTGCTATGTTTTATAAAAATTCAAAGCATCTTGACAAAAATAATCTGAATTTGTCTCTTAGCTTGGAAGGGAAGAAATCCAAGTTGCAAGGACACAATCACCTGTGCCATCTTCCCCTCAGAGAGACACATAGCGGCGAATTGCAGACCCCTGCAATGTAATGACACATAAAATGCATTAGCCAAAAGCGTCAGTGGCTATTGCAGACGACCAAGAATCCAAAAGAACGTGTTCTCTTCTCGTACGTCTAGTCGATGGAACACACAGAGTCACATATGATATATGTGGCTATATATATATATAAAAAAAAAAGGTTTGATGTTTAATTATGGTAATGTTGTTAAATCTGTTCCGGTTATCGAATGGGTTGAGGTGGTGGGTGGGTTTAACCACATATGACTATGTGAATATATGTAAGTCTATAATTTATATTAAAAAATTACAAATATCTTAAATACTGTAAAAAAAAATACCAATTTCAAATATTTTAATATGAAAAATAATAAATTACAATCATTATCCAACAAAAGAGTAATCAAACATATAATATTTGTTATACTATGTCTCAGGTTCAGTAAACTATATCTATAACTATAAATCAAATCAAAATTCTCTGCATATTGCATAATCAAGATAATATTAGTGTTTTAGGTACATAATATATGTAAATTAATAAGCTACAAATCACTCAAATATTTCAAAAGAAAACAAATCATTTGTGGTTGAGAGTTTTAAAAAGGAAGACATCAATGGATGAAAATACACTAGTTTTTTTTTTTCAAACCTGGCCGGATCACTGGTTGAACTGACCAGGTCACCGATTTTTACAAAAACTAGTCGGATCACACCGATTCTGTAACATGGCCGGTCCAATATGAAAACTGGACTATATGACCGGTTCACCTGATTTTAGGTCGACGCGATCAAGTCGATCCAATTTTTATAACATTGATAAAATTCTTTTATACACAAAAAATATGCGGAGTTGATATAGGGTAGAAGAGAGAAAAAAAAAAACATAAACCTTATATTTTTATTATATAAAAAAAAAAATTTCCTATGTTACATTGAACCCTAAAAAGAAACGCAAGAAATTAACGTGTCTTGTGAATATTTTCATCCATGCACGTGAAATCCACGTCTATACTGATAATAGTTTCGGTTGTTCTTAATGACAATTACTTTGTTAGGTCAGGTTGAGAACCTACAATGTTTCTCTACACAGTATATAAACTCTCACTGACATGAATTGTATACATACATGTCCCATATAAAGATAGCAGGTCCACATGAATGGAGCCAGGTCATGAAGGGTCCAAGTGGACATTGCTCGTTACCCCATGTATGGGGTGGTTGGGGTCCACCAAGAACTCTAATCCCATTTTGCAGATGACTGGTGGCTCCCCAAATAAAAAAATATTGGAGCGTTGCCCCCTCGATTGCTAAACAGTCAAATACTCCATACTCCATACTGTGTTATGGGACCGAAGGCATTGTTTTTTATTCACTTTCTTCATAACTTTTTTACATTATATATAGGAAAATAGTAATCCGATATTGTAGGAGATTATTATTTTATATCATAAATACTTTGATATATAATTATATCGTCATTTTTTATTCTTTTTTAATGGTAGATCCTATCTTAACATAAGATATGTTCTGTCTTATAATACGAGAGTAGAAAGCTCTTGTGAATATCATTCATTATTAAGCATCACTTGAGTCATTGTTAGTGTTAGCTCTACGTGATAATAATAAAGAACTACTCACAACAAGAGAATAATCTTAAGCTGTTAGAAAATAACTAAAGTTTAATTTTTGGGAAAAATATTTATTTTTTTAGATGACATAATTTGTATTATTTCACTCTCATAAAGAAGTAAGATTCACATTTTTATTTTTATTTTTATCCACTCTATTTCTTTCATTTAAAATGATACAACTTTATGTCCTTCAAAATGACATATATTCTTTTCCTTAATTTTTACTCGTTAATTTATATGAAGAATTAAAAAAAAATGTATAGTCAGAAATCATTGCTTAGAAAAACGGGGCTACACACTATTTGCTGTCTTTATAGAAGACAGGCAGACATCCAATCCCTTGCGGATTATCTCGTTGACCCATAACTAATCCGTTCCCTAATACAGTTCTCGATTAATTCCCACTATTTTGTAAGTCTTCATTGGTTTGTTTATTCTTTTTTAAAAAAAAGAATTAAATCTCAAATCATTTTCTTAAACTGTTTAGGTGGTCCCTATCCTCTTATCTAAATTGTTCAAAGTTGATGATCAGGGTGTCTAGTTTATTAATCTAGATATCTAACTATTAATTAAATTCATCCTCGGAAAATGGCAACAATAACCTTCGTACCGTGACGTTATCTAAGCTTAAAAAAAGGGCATGAGGGACATTCTAGTGACATTTAATTAAGGGGACCGCATGTAAAACCAACTATAATATGGTTAGCATTCTCTTAGATTCTACCTGATGACAAAGGTCCCCTTGAATTCTTAAAAGAAAAACTGCAATTAGTTAAAGCGGTTGCCTTTAATCCTGTCTTTAAATTTGAAATGATTATTCTAAACACCTTATAACAAATCCAAGACTCGAAATAAAGAAAACCAGAAAGAAAAAAAAAGGACACCACTCCTCTTCTGGCATGATTGCAACCCCTAGTTGCCAAATATGAGAACCCACCTTCACCACCTTATAATTAACCCATAGTCTTTCCAACAATGAAGGGAAGAGGATTGCTCTTTTTGTCAATTAAGAAAATTTAAACAAAAGTGCTGAGCAAGGTCAATGACTTTATTAATCTCTTAATCCACATTTTGAAAACAAGATATTTGATTATTATTATTTAAGGTTATCTTATATAATAAAAGAGGGCCACATTCCAAACAGGTTATAATGATACGGATATGATTTTGTTGCGGTGCATTATGGATGCATTCATACACAACACACACACCCAATATTGCAAGGATAATATATACAAAGAGTGAAACATGACATTTGATACTCTTCTTCTAAGTACACCGAACAGAGACACACACATATACACACTCACAATATGGCAAAGATAACCCCCAATTTAAGGCAAAAACCCCCCAGACAAGAGAAGCGTGTGATTCACTGTCTTAAGAGGAGAGTGAACGTTGGATTCTGAAGGGGTCTCAGAAACTAAACCACGACAACTTATGACTAACCATGGTTAGATACCCTTGAATTTTCTCTCTCTCTCTCTCTCTCTCTCTCATTTCTCTCTGTTCCTGTCCCCATTTGTTCGTGTGTGTCACTGCTAGTGCTTTCTGCATTGGTTCTCTGCAACTCTGCAAATCTTTCGCCGCCTTCTGCGTCCACTTGGGGGCGTTCCCCCACTTCTGAAATTTTGTGTTTTCTCTTTCTTCGAGCTGAGACACAGTCTCTTAAGTATGAAAGATTGCTTTTTTGATAACTTCCCGGTGATGTGTGAATTGGGAATGATCACTCCCACTCAACTAGCAGTGTTGTTGCATTTGGATTAGAAGAACCTCGTTGGTCTCGAGGAGCTCAGGTTTTCCACAAATTTTGTATCTTTTTGGGTGCCCATTTTATCAGAGATTAATTTGTGGTTATTGGAGTTACATGGGTTTCCCTTGATCTCTGCAGAGAATTAGTGTCACTATCGTCGATGGAACTCAACTGGGTTTGTGTGTTTGTGCAACGTGAACGCTGATTAGGAAAAATAAAAGAATAAAAATAAGATCGAATATTTTAAAGTCCCTTACTTTTTCTTGTCAAGGTTTGTGTTTAAGTCATTAAAGAATTTGTTTAACTGATGCTGTTTTATTACTTTAATTTTGTATTATAGTTTTGATTCTCTCTGATAAAGACTTGCGCTATTAAAAATAAATGATTTTTTTATTTTTGTAAAATTTTTGCTGTAATATAATGTGAGCTTGTTTCTTCTCCTTTTAAAATCAGTAGAGATTGAATGTCTCATAAGTGTGGCTTACGTCAGGTTTCTTCCATGTCTTCAAGCCTCATTTGGATTCCAAAGGTTTCCTAGCTAACATAGTAGAGTATGTTGGAAGCAAATATAAGGGGTTAAGTTAAGTGCCTAAGTTTTGAGGCCTTTCTGAGTTTTTGGTGCTGTGGTTCCGTTGATCGATTGATTCATCATGCCTCTGTATGAGTTATACCGGCTGGCTAGAGAGAAGCTTGGTGAAGACATTAATAACAGCACACATATAGCTGATCAATCTTCCTCGTAAGTTCATTAGCTTCAGCTGTTGTAACTTTTTTTGTATGTGTTTTGTATTGCATTCTTTTGTTTATATCTTTCTTAACCCTTGCCCTTTTGGTTTGAATGTGTAGGCCTGAGAATGATTTTTTTGAGCTGGTTTGGGAAAATGGTCAGATTTCTAGCCAGGGTCAATCCAGTAGAGCTAGAAAGAGCCCCTCCTGCAGGAGTTTGCCATCTTATTGCTTACCATCTCACAGTCCCAAGGGTCGAGATAAAGATGTAGGATATGGTACCAATACAAGGATGGGAAAGTTTGGGGATTTAGACTCTGGACTAAATGAAATTCCAATGTCAGTGCCATCCCGTGAAGTGGATTTGAGTCAAGATGAAGATGTGATACCTTGGTTGGATTATACAATGGATGCCTCTTTACAACATGAATATAGTTCTGATTTTTTACATGAACTATCTGGGGTCACGGAAAATGACCTTCATGTCTCAAATAATTTTACTCTATTTGATAAAAGAAGTAATGGCAATCAGGTGTGTAGGGACTCTCATAAATATTCTGCAGAACAAGGTAATGTTTCCAAGGGTTCTTCAGCTGAACAAGTTGAGACTGCTAGACCTAAAGCTAGCACCAGTCAGTTATACCCGCCATCATCGCAACAATGTCAAACATCACTTGTATCTGTTAGATCAAGAGTATCAGATATAACTGAAAATAATCTTACTAGTAATGCAACCCAGGATGTGCCTTGTGGTGAGATTAATGAGATTCCATCTTCCTCAAGTGATTTTTCTAGCTTGAAGGTGCAGAAGCAAGATCCAATTATGCCAAGCAATGGTTCCACCATGATGAATTTCTCCCATTTTGCAAGGCCTGCAGCTATTGTGAGAGCTAATCTTCAGAACATTAGCTTGAAGAATGGTTTGGCATCAGCAAGATCAGACAGTATGGGAAATAAGAAGAATAAAGGTACTGCTGCAACTAGCAGCAATCCTCCTGAGTCAACTCTTGTAGATTCAGGTGGTGAATGTCCAAAGGAAAAAACCATGCACTGCCAGCAGGTTGTGGAGCAATCCAAGGCTGATTTGACTTTGCAGCCAAAATCTCTTGAACAGAATGTTGTAGTTTCTAAACAGTTGGAATCTGCTTGCAAAGAGAGTGCCATTAATATTGATCAATCTTCCAATCAAGTTCTTGATGAAAGTGGTGCTAAAGGACAGACAGTTGCTGAAAAAAATATGGAGCCAGCACTAGCCTCTTCCTCTGTTTGCTCTGGCAATGGTGCAGATAGAGTTTCGGACAATCCAAATCAAAATTTGAAGCGAAAAAGTAGAGACACTGAGGACTCTGAGTGCCATAGTGAAGTAAGTTAATGTCTTATATTTACACTGTTTTTTTATATGTTTAATTATTTCCTTACTTATTTTATAGTTTCTCTCTATAACCAAGAAAACATTTTACTTGAAGGATGTGGAGGAAGAATCAATGGGTGTTAAAAAGGCAGCTGCTGGGCGAGGTGCTTCGGGTTCAAAGAGAAGCCGTGCAGCTGAAGTGCATAATCTATCTGAAAGGGTGAGCAAGGCCATCTGCTATTTGTGTCGTGATAGTTATAAAACAACACATTTTCCTGCTAGGGTTTGTGTAGTTTCTGATTTATCTGATTTTATGCATGCAGAGGCGAAGAGACAGGATCAATGAGAAGATGCGCGCATTACAAGAACTCATTCCAAATTGCAATAAGGTTGGCTTTTTTCTATTTTCGTTCTTGTTAGGTACCGTACCTGTGAAAAACTTTATAAACTTATGCAATGTTGGGCTATCGCTAAGGATTTAAACTTACAACAGATAATTATTGAAGTTTGTTCTTGTGGAATGTGGAGGTTTTATCAGATTGTTGAAAGTTACAAAGCACAACAATATATGTCGAGCATGAAGTTTAGCTTTTGTTTGCAGGGTTTCAATCCTCAGTTTGAATATGAAACATGATCTTTCATTAAATATATTCTAACAGAAATTGCAGAAATTCCACATGAACTATTAAAGTACTTTGTATATGTGTACATTTACTTGATTCCTCATTTATGTTGGTTTTTCTGACTTCATATACATAAGGTGGATAAAGCTTCAATGCTGGATGAGGCAATTGAGTATCTTAAAACACTTCAACTCCAAGTTCAAGTAATTTCTCAAGTTTTAATTTTTCCTGATTATAAACAACCTACCTATAGCATGAGATTGATTCCTATCTTTTGATGCAGATGATGTCAATGGGAGCTGGTCTATATATGCCTCCAATGATGTTACCTGCGGGAATGCAGCACATGCATGCACCGCATATGGCTCAATTTTCACCTATGGGTGTTGGCATGCATATGGGGTTGGGTATGGGTTATGGGATGGGCATGCCTGACATGAATGGTGGATCTTCTAGATTCCCAATGATTCAGGTGCCCCAAATGCAAGGAAGCCATATACCTGTTGCACATATGCCTGGATCCACTGCTTTACATGGCATGGCAAGATCAAATCCTTCAGGGTTTGGGATTCACATGCCAATGCAACGTGCTCCTGTATTTCCTTTTTCAGGAGGGCCTCTTATGAACACGTCAGCTTTGGGACTACATGCATGTGGACCAGCAGGACTTGTTGAAACTGTTGATTCGGGTGCAGCATCTGGCTTAAAGGATCAAATGCCAAATTTGGACCCACAAGTTAAGCAGAACACTAGTGGCCGTGGCTCAACAAGTCACATCCCTAACCAGGTCTGTTTTAGTCACAGTTTTCTTCAATTTTTATGTAAATATATCTCAGTATGTAGTAGGTTCAGCACAAACAGTTTGGTTTGTTGATTTATTACAACAATTGTGGAACCCTGGCATGGTAAAAAAAAAATCACTCCCCGTTAAACCCAACTAGCGAGTGTGGGGCGGAGGTAATCCTTGTACGCAGCCTTATCCTTGCATAATTGCAAAGAGGCTGTTTCCTGGATTCGAACCCATGACCATTCAGTCATAAAGGAACCCTGGCATGGTATTCAGTTAAAATCAGAAGTGATTATCTGGTCCCCAATCCCCATCATCAATTTTGAATACATTTTGTTTCCACAATAATTTTGTGCTAGTCATACTCTTGATGTTTGTGTTCTCCATTTTTGTGTTATGCTAGTGTGAAGCAGCAAATGTTGGATATGAACAGTCAGCTTTGGTGCATAATAGAGGTCATGCCTCTGAGGCTAATGACAGTGGAGCTGATAATCCTGGCAAAGAAGATAACCTTGTGATTGGTAAATCTTTTGAATAAGTGTCACTAAACACATGGACGCTCACAAAGCCATATTTAACCTCACTTTTTACATTGATATTTTAAGCATAGAAGGAGTTTCTTAAGGAACAGTGACCAAAATGTCACTTTTTGATAAAAAATTTACCCAAATACCACGCGAACAGTACTTTTACCACACTGCCACGTGTCATAATTCGCTACGATTGGTAGCGAATTACGTTCGCTAATGATTTTTTGACACATGACACACTTTCGCAGGAAAAAGCTAACTGTCATAATGGTAGCGAATTTGGTCTGCAATATGACCACTGTTACGAAATCATTGGTCACGAAATTCGTTACCGGTGGTAGCGAATTATGACACGTGGCAATCTAGTAAAAAATATTTTTTGCGTGGCATTTGAATAAATTTTTTCCAAAAAATGGCATTTTGGTCTCTGTTCCGTTTCTTAATGGAACGAACGACTCACTGTTGAGTTTATACCTACAGGTTATGATTGATACTCCGCATTGAACATGGCCAATAGAAGAATGCAGGTTTTTCAGAGATGTGAGTCCAAAATCTCTTGCTTTTCATCCTTGCAAGTTCAATCCAGATTACCACAGAGGATACTTCAGATGACCCGTCATAATAACCATTGGAATCCTATTTTCCGGTAATTGCACAGATTTTGGTATCTTGGGAGACGTCGATCATTTGTACATCCACTTAGTGACCCGTTCAATCAATCGGCATAAAAATTTTATGTATCTTGCAAAATATGCATTCAAATGTTTGATTTTGATCTTTCATAGTGATTCTTTGGATTAATGAAATAATGTTTTTTCTTTGCAATCTATTCTCTCTCCCTCTCCCTGTCCTACGAAATAAGAGAACAAGCGGTGCCATATATACTTGAATATGGGTCTTGGGGAGAACTCAGATGCGGATAACTGTTCTAGTTTGATGTCACATGTTGTCTTAGTGTTTATGGATTATTTATTGGAAAATTTATTTTTGTGAATTTGTTGGTTTTGTTCATTTATTACCATACCATTTATTCTGTGGACTATGTAGACTTTGATACACATAATCATGGCACAATAGGCAAGAAATTCATATATATATATATATATATATATATATATATATATATATATATATATATATATATATATATATATAGAGGAGAGATTACAAGTAAGACTTACAAGTCTTACTCTCCATTTCAACCATTGATTTTCGTCCATCTAACGGTTATTATTTATTTGTAATTAATAATTAATTAATTGATATAGATAATCATTAAATGGACGGAAATCAATGGTTGAAATGGGGACTAAGACTTGTAAATCTTACTCTGGAGTCAATTAATTAATTGATATAGATAATCATTAAATGGACGGAAATCAATGGTTGAGATGGGGAGTAAGACTTGTAAATCTTACTCTGGAGTCAATAGATCTCTCCCTATATATATATATATATATATATATATATATATGGGTCAGGATCATACATTCTCAATCTTGTCCGTTGATCCCACTTATATCTAAGGGCTCTAATTTTTTAGTAATGTGAGCTATTGAATACAAGTGGATTAATGGTCAAGATTGATGGTAAGACTTCTAACTCTTACACTGGTGTAAGAATATCTTGTCCATATATATATATATATATGGTCTATTGGTCGTCCAATTACTAGATATAAGATTTTGTCTAGTCATTCCTTATAACTATGTACTCCGATAGTATATAATTATAATATTAAAGTTTTTTTTTTCTCTATCTCCACGTTAGTCGACAAGTTTAATATTTTAACTATATATTCCCTGACCTATATAGTTATAGGGATTTGATTTTCTCATGTTACATGAGAATTCAATTCTCATGTTGTGACTCAATTAGTGGTGGACCCCATATTTATTAAAAAAAGAAAAAGAAAAGAAAAGCTTTGCACGAAAATCGAAGAGTCATTAACATGAGAGTTGAATTCTCATGAGAAAATGTTTTCCCATAGTTATAAAAGGGTAACTAGATAAAACATTATATTTAGTCACATGACAAATAATATTGTCATATATATATATATATATATATATATATATATGAGAAAGATATTTCTCAAGCAGATTGAGATATATTCATCTCTGTCCACTTAAAAATTACGTCATCCATATTTGTACGATTATGATTTAGTAGATGGAGATAAATTTAAAAAACGATAAGTCCTAAATATATATATGGGGAGAGATCATTTGACTACAGAGTAAGATTTATAAGTCTTACTCCTCATCCTAACCGTTGATTTTCGTCCATCAAACGGTTATAATTTAGAAAGTTATTTTAATTAATTAATTATTAATTACACTATAAATGACAACCGTTGATTTTCATCAATCAACGGCTGAGATGGGGAGTAAGACTTATAAATCTTACTCTGGAGTTAAAAGAACCCTTATATATATATATATATATATATATATATATATATATATATATATATATATATATATATATATATGATCTTTTGACATCGTTGTCAAACTTTGAAATTTGACATAAAATCTCAATTGTTGATTTCTACCAATCAAGGATTATCATTCATTGGGAATCAAATTTATTTATTAATTGCAATAAATGATAAACGAAAATTAATGGTTATGATGCAGTGTCAAATTTCAAAGTTTAAAATTATATATGTGTGTTAGGACATGAACAAAAATTCATGTTGGAGTTGATTTATTTTAAAATTTGTGTCGTGTCGTTTTTTGGTTAATTATCTACTTGATCATGTGTCATGTTATTTTGCACACACAAAGCGGGTCATGGTAGTGTTGAAAATTTATAAGTTTCAGTTTATGGGTAATTCGTGGTGTTTGTGTCAAAGATTTTGATATAAAAAATTAATATTGTGTTTGTGTTAAGTGTTTTTATATTTGTGTCGTATCTTATTAACTCGAATTGTCATTTCAATGTGAGACTAATCAATTTATATCGATGCAAGTCTTACATCCATCATTTGTCGTTATACCATTTGCGTCTAATAACCTTAATTTATTAATCATGTAAGTCATCCGGTTACAACCGGGAACCATGGATAAAATTTGATATATTTGTAAGTTATCTCCTCGTATGTGCGTAGTTTTCAATTCCTCATTTTTTTGGGTAGATTAGCCATAGATGAGTTATTTACCATAGTGGAGGAGAATTTGGTTGTGATTGGCGAGAGCTCCCTTAGGAAGCAAAATGGCTGCATAAGGATTGAAACAGTTATGTAATAAACCATCAATACTAGACCATCATGCAGACATTTTTGCAGAACGTACCAACAAATCATCTTTACACCACCAAGTTAAAATTGCTTCCATCATTTACTAAAAACAATCAAGAACACAATACATATATTCAAAAGAATAAACATAAGGAAACAAATCAAACTTTACTGCAATGCCTAACGCACGGCCTAGTTCATCTTCTATATACACTGCACTCTGCACACCTCTTTTGCATTCAAACAATTACAAGACAAAATATTAAAAGTATCAAAACCAACATGTATGCTATAATGCTTTGCACCACACCAACGAAAATGAAAGCAAATATGTAAAAATTCTGCAAACTTGTTTCACCATGTCTCATCATTTGACTTTAATATCGCCCTTGGTCTCAGGCTCCGGGGAGAGGTTTTTGGAGGATGGAGATTTCCCAGTGATAGCTTTCTTAGCTTTCACCAGTGACTGTTTTACCTTTGATAGAATGTTATTTGATTGCTTCTGAGCTGGCTTGGCTGGAGTTTCTTTTGGAAGTTCCTTGGTGGCTTGAACCTCAGTTTTCACGGGCTCCTCAATTTGTTCTTTCTCCAAATTATCCTCACCAGTTTTAATAGATTCCTCTTCTTTTTCTTCAAATTTAGATGCCAATGTTTCTCTAACAGGTTCACTCACAGCTGTAGATATTTCATCCACCTTTGTCTCAGCGTTCCCTTCTTTCTTGTTATCAACATCTAGTATATCATCTTTTACACTCTCTACTTTAACACTTCCAGGTTCAGTTGTAGCTTCCTTTGCCTCTTTCTGTTCCTCAACCTTTTTGATTTCAACCTCTCCCTCTCTTGAGGATTCTTGAACAGCATCAGGTGTTTCTGGTTGCTTCTTGTCATCATCTGCAGCAACAGCAACCTTTTCCTCAACACTGGCAGGAACAGAATAATCTCTTTCTTCTTTTAGGCCAATTTTGGCTTCCTGATCAATAGCCATTTCTTTTGGCACCCCTTCAATCACCTCAGTGAAGTTTGATTCTTTCTTGTCATTCTCTTCAACAATCTTTTCAGCAACTTCAGGAGAAGTTTCCACCAGATTTGGAGGGGCTGCTTGAGCTTCCTCATTTGACGAAACTTGTGCAGCATCTACCGCGATGTTAGCTTCATCTTCTTTGTCAATTTTCTCTTCCTTGAATGATATGGGGTCTTTGATTGTGTCATCCAAAGTTCCCTCACTCTTGACAGTCTCAAGCACATCTTTCTTAGTCTCCATGTCCTTACTAGTTTCCCCAACTTCCTCACCTACTTGCAATTGTTCTCTTGGCTTTTCCTCCACTTCAGTAGAAAGAGTTTCTGGTTTCTCTTCTTTTCCATGCACTGCTTCTGACTCTGAGTTACCAGTCTCTTTCACAACCTCAATATCTGATTCTTTGGGAGGGTGAACCTCAACTATATCACCTGGTTTCTCTGCACTTTCAGCTTCCATTTCAGTGATAACCGCCTTCGGCGGTTCTTCTTCCTCTTGTGTGAATGATTGTTTCTCTGGTTCACTTTGGTTTTCATCAGCTTCAGTTTTTTCTGTTTCTGTAGGCCCTGCTTCGGACTTGTTAGTCTCTTTCAATAGAGGTGCCTCAAATTCTGGTTCTCTTGATTTTTCCTCAATGGTGTCACTGGTTTCTGCAGTGTGTTCAGGAATTGCAAATGTGTTTGATTGCTCCTGCTTTTCTGGTTCTTTCTGGTTTTCCTCAACTTCAGCAACAGCAGGTTCTTCTTTCACATTTTCTGTAGGCTCTACTTCGTAGTTGTTGGTCTCTTTCACCACCTCAGCTGAGGGTTCAGGAATTGCAACTGTGCTTGGTTGCTCAGCCTCTTGTGATTTTTCTTGGTATTCTTTTTCTGCTGCTTCTGTAGCCACAGGCTCAGGGTCAGGCTTCTCTTCCTTTTGGGGACTTGTTTCCAAAATTTCAGCTTCTTTCAGAGGATTATTAGCCTCAGTTGTATTGCTTGATTTTTCAATGGTTTCAGCTGATGCTTCTGGAATATCAGCTATCTTGTGTTGCTTCTCTTCTATTTCAATAGGTTCCATTTCTAGCTGCTGTGGTGGTGTTTCCTTCACAGTGGCTTCAGTGGATGCTGCATCAAGTATCTGAGACTCAGGAATCAGTTCCTTCTCCTCCTTCAGATTGTCAGCAACTGCAACATTTGTCTCCAATGATACAGAATCATCAGTTTTTTCTACAACAACAGCAGGTTCAGCCTTGTTATCATCTCCTTCAGTCTTGGAGAGAGGATCCTCAACCTTTTCATGTTTCAGGTTATCTTCAGCAGAAGGCTCTAATAATGCTGGAGAATGATTATGAGACTTTTCAATCTCAACTGCAGCAAGCTCAGCCTTTATCTCATCTCCTTCTTCTGTCTTGGACGAAGGTGCACCTTGACCTTGTCCATCCTCAGGCTTGCCATGTTTTTCTTCATCTTCATTGGCTAAAGAAAGGATCTTTTGTGCAATATCTTCGCTCTTTTCCTTGTTAACAAATTGCTATATAATAAAGATGGAAAAGCATTGACAAATTAAATCAAGAGTGACCACTGAAGAGATGATTAAGCATTAACAAACAATGGACGTAAGCACAAAAAACAAACTATGAAACATGATATAAGTTGAAACTAGCAGTGCATGTAAGAAGGACAGAGATCACAATTTGTAAGAGAATCTTTGGTATTAATTTGGTCTGCTGCTATTTTGTTCTTTAACACTATCCATAATTAACGGGATTGTTAAAATGCCGGAAAACATTGCATAGTGCATAGTTCTAATTGTCTAACTTTGCAACATTTTGATCTAAAATTTTAAATAGCAATGGTTTAACGTCATGAAAAATCTAGAACTTTCACATATGATTTTAAAATATATTAATAAAATAATAGTGAGATAAGCTACTCAATGAAAAAATATATGCGTAAAAACTTTTACATATAAGAGCAATTGTTAGTAAAATCATACATTAAATTGAGGAAAATAAAGTTAAGAATAAACATAATTATTTATTTATTTAATATTTCATTTTGCCCCCATAATACTTTTTTTTTAGTACATATAATACTTGGTTTTTAGATCTGCCTTTAGTAGACTACAGGTATATCTTTCTTGAATCAGTATAGATAATGATCATCATTTCCTTCTTCTTTTTTCAGAACAATCGAAATTATAATCCTCACTGATTCTTATCCATAAAAGAAAAATAAATGAATAATTTTATTTAATGATGAAATTTTTTGTATGAAAATACTTACAAATACTTAATGGTTCCAATCATGAAAGTATATATATATATATAAAATTAAAAGTAAATAAATAAGTCACAAAACGCAATAATTTTTTTTGCTTTGTCTACTTTCACAAAAATAGATTCATAACGTTTACGAAACATCTGTTTACAAATTTTTTTTTAAAATATTTACAAATTATAGTATGTACTCCTGGAAAAAATCATACTATAATCTGTGTTGTCCGAAAGAACATAGTATAATTTATAAGAGTTTATAAATAAAAAGTTTGTAAATATAATCCTCTCATCTTTTTAAAGAAACCATCAGCAAAATTTGGTCAGTTATCCACTGAGCAAAGTTGTGTAAGCTTAAGTCCAAAAAAGAAACATAAAGAAAAGATATGTAAGCTTGATCAGAGTAGCTTCTGCTTAAAACTAAGCACAGATACAACAGGAAGTTCAGGATCATAGGAGCCTTAAAACTGGGATAAGGAACAAACCTCATCAGTAGCAGCAGCAGCAGCAGAAGTATGATCAGATGCAACAGTCTCAGAAGCCATGATGGGAAATCCAAGCTCACACAAAGTGACCTTCCAAGTTGTTCAGGTGGAGAAACAAATAAAGAGAATAATTAGTGAGAGGAATAATTTGGTTGGCAACAACTCCAGGAAAAAAGAAAGAAAGCAGTTCAGCTTTAGGAAGAAGAACAACTAGTTTTCCACACACAAAAAAGCAGAGACAGGTATGATTGACAGACTGTACCACATGATATGGTGGTGCCAATGATGTAAGATGATTAGGATTAAGGTGCCACTAAAGTTTTCACATTAAAAACAAAAAATTAATAAAAAGTATAAAATATAAAAGTTGATTAAATAGCTGTTAACTGTGGCAAAGTGACTAGCTTTATTGGAGGGATGGGGGACCAGATCACTACCAAAAATCTCCTACGTTTAACGGTCGATAAAATGTTTGGGCCCTCCTGTCAAACTTGATGTCCTTGTGGTTTATGAGATTCCCCAATGTCATTTATTAAATTTAAGCGATTGAGTCAGTTATAAAGAAGTAATTCAATAGTTTAACTGATTGAGTGAGATTTTTTTTTAATAATTTATATTATTTTCTAACGCACAAAATTTGAGAATCAGCTTTATCCCATGTGGCCATATCAAGTAAGTTATAAAGAAATCTCATCTCGGTTAGAATTGAACAGAGTGAGAAATTGAGGATCACATGAGTGTAAAAGATCCATAAACTTATAACATTAAGATTTTGAATTTACTTGTGATATAAGTCCATTTAATCTTGTTACTCACTTTGTCCATAAATGATGATCCTTGCTTGCCATGAGCTCTTCTTGCTAGGCCTAACAAGTAGTATTACAACTAATGGCTCATTTGAAAAGAACCCTCGATAATTTGTTATGATTTGTCATTTATACCCATTAGTGAAAAAAATCCCTAGTAAGGATTTTGTGCTTCCCATTAAGGGTGGTAAATGAAGAAGGCCTAAGCTTACATATTTAGAATTGGTTATTAAAATCAGATGTCCCTTTTATAAAAGCTCATTTAATAAAAAAGTCTCAGGCTCCAATTCAAAAATTCGGCATAAGTTGGCCTAGTATATTAATTTTTATTTTTATTTTATTTTTTATATTACTTATAATAGTCATCTCTCTCCTCAATCTATTTCACCCCATTTTATTAGTTAAACATACTTTTTGAATAATTTTGTTATATATTATGTTGTTTGGATATACATTACATTTATGAATATTTATAGAATTACTAGTACTGTTGATTGTATGTTCTGTTTGGATAAATTTTCCTTATCTTATTATTTTTTTTTAACAGACTAAATTAAGTTTTTATTTTTTGTAGATAAGTCAGGCCACAAACCAATAATTATATTTGTAACAAGTAACAAACTTTGTCAGGATTACACATTTAAACAAATAGGATGGATATTCTTACTACTAAATTCTTTTACTACCAACTTACTACATATCTAATCACTATTGAATCAAAGAGAGAGAATGCTAAAAAGTTTTTGAAAAAAGAGAAAATGTTGATCCAAAGGTGATTAGATAGGTAGTAAGTTGGTAGTAGAAGAATTTGATAGTAAGAATATTCATTCTCTTAAACAAAAGCTTAACTTTTTAAAATCAAAAATTCAGCTTGGCTCGTCCCATTAACGCTTCTAGTTTCCGTACCATTCTTTTCATATACACATCCCTTTTGGCTCTCTGTATATTATGCGTGCATGGTGATATGCAACGTTAGCTACGGTTGTCATCTCCGTTAACATCACTAGCTAACAGATCTCATAGCAGCTACGACTCCATGTCCAAATTATGGAAACGATAACTGAATGCTAACTCTGATATTTAGACAAAAACTAAGGAAACTTCGGCTAATATTAGTACATATAATTAATCTCATGCAATTTGTTTCTTTTTTAATTAAGCCTTCACTATTGCCAAGTTGGTTGGACCAATCTGTCTAAGAATTATCATAGTTTAGCGTTGGGGAATTATTAGTACACATTATTTCATATTTACATCATTTTTCTACATCAAAATCTTGTATTGAAGAACTAATTTTTTAACATTTGCACGCACCGGTAAGGGTCTTTTTCCAGAATTGCACTAGTCATACATCAAAACTGGAGTGATGTAGACAAATATAATATGCAAATATCATGATATTCAATAAATAATTGTGTTCATCTATGTCATAATTATAATTTGGAATTTAACAAAAAAAAAGTAGAAGATGCTGCTTTAGCAGCAGATTGGTATGTGCATATATTGTACCTAGCATCAGGGGTTAAGGAGAATTATCATAATTCACTTTAAAAATGATATAAATTATTAAAATAAGTAATCACATTTCTTAACGATTTGAACACCGTGTTTGTTACACGATAAGATCGTTGAATTTTCTTTAATTTTCAAACTTAGATTAGGACATACCACTTCGATGAAAACGATGCTGCTTCATGCCACTTTAAAACATTATTAGTAGGAGTGTAAATGGGTTGGGTTGGGTTAGACTTTGAATTAAATAGGTCAGGTCTATGTAAAAAATATTGTGATTTTACGATTTATACGATTTTTTTCAAAAATCAAGACGATTTTTAAGCATTAAACATTCAACAATTTTAAGAATTTACTAAAATAACATTATTTTAGGATTTTATGATTTATGATTTTTTATATTCTTCCGATTTTTGGGTAAAAATTAAAATATTTAGAATGATAAAGACTATTATAACCCTGAAATAAATTAAAATTACAAAAATATCATGATTTCTGTTCCAAAACGATGTCGTTTCGATGAACATTAGATAAAGTTATCTAAAGTAACTTTAGAACAAACAAATCCATTATTTTATTATTCAAAAGGGAAAAATGTTTCTGCATTTAACGCAATAACTTATCTGTATTTATTCCCAAAATGACGTCGTTTTGGTATTGAAATCTTAAAAATTTATAAATATAAAGACTATTATAACCCTGTTTAAATTAAAATTACAAACATTTAACAATTAAAGAATAATTAAAATAATATTATTTTATTATTCAAAATTATTTAAATAATAATTTTATTTATTATATTTTAAATAAATAATATGATATAGACTGGAGGCTTGTACGTCAGACATGTATAAAAAAAATTTATGACTTATTTTCTAAATAGATATTTTTAAAAGACTATGCCTGTATATTCTGTTTTACTATTTATAATAGATCAAGTCTGACCTAATATAAATTAGGCCATAATTTCGTATAAGTCTGCGTAAGTCACTCACACCCCTAATCATGGGTGTTCCCCTGTTAGGCATAATTGAGTAATACTTTTCTACCCCATTTTTTGGTACAGAATTTTCTCGTCCATTTCATTTTCACGAATTAGGTAATTTTGATGAATTTTCTGTGCGTGATGTTACGTTGCTTTCCGACAGGCATTATTTACGATGTATTAGTTGTTATATTCAATGAATCTATATTGAACAAAACTAAAAAAAAATAGAGTAATAAAGAAGAAGAAAAAAAAAAAGGCATAGCAAGGGCATTCGCTTATCACCTTGTCCTCGAAATCTGTCACTCCTCCAGTTATTTTGTCTTCGAAATACAGCTCAAAGATTACCTCTTATTGGAACAGTGCATTGAGTTTCGCTAACAAAAAAAATACGGGACTAATCACCCTATATGGAGAGAGCATGTCCTCTAACCCCAAATAATGTATTTAAAACTAGATATTTTAATTTGCCAAAAAAAAAAAACTAGATATTTTGTTTTCGATTCAACCATGCAATACTTTCCGCAATCAATGTTGAGAAAACCATAATTTCACTATAATTTTTCCATTTTGTTTCACTTCAACATTTTAATATTCTTAGCCAACAAGTTCAAGATATGCATGATCTGTGTTTCTTTCTTTTTTTGGCCTCAACCGAATCATCTTTTTAGCCCTCTTTAGTTGGGAAATGAAAAGTATCAAGGATCAAATATCATGAGTCACTGTTCATGTCAGCTGCCAGCTCTCTTTTTAAAGATGCAAGACTTGGTGTACATGGCAACCTATGGAAAAAATATTATCAATGTCAATTACATAAAGAAAGGTGCAAGAAAGCCCACCTTGTTTTGTTATTGGGCTAGTTCCCCTTGATATGCCCCCCTAAGTTTTGAAACTTCCATTAAGCCCATTTGTGAATCCAAGTAATGGTAAAGGTGGTCCTTCACTATTTGAGCCTGTTTTCACAAATCAGATGATGTGCTTTCTTATGGTGAAGGATAGTAGACATGTGATATGGGCTTCAACGTTCAGGCTTGGAAGGTATTGATTGGTTGAATGACCAATGCCTCCATAGAGAAAAATGACCCTTCTAATGAGAAAAGAAAAAAAGATCGTTCAAAAAAAAAGAAAAAAGAAAAAAGAAAAAAAATCACTCGTTTGGAATTTTGCTTTGTTTCTATTTATGCCTATGAATATGTTTTTTGTGTTTTTTGTATTTTGGCATTTACATATTGCCCAGGTCCTCACTGAACAGTGATATATATATATACAAGCAAAGGAGTAAATAATATATTCTTTTGATACTTTGAACCAAATTTGATCCTCAGATTACATTTGGGATCAAAAACTACAAGCACACATGATTCTTCCAGTCTTGAAGCAACCAAATCTTGTCAAATTTTATTATCTAAACAAAGAATTTTATAAATAAAAGAAGTTTAATTACTTTTTCCAAACAAGAATTTTGTAAAGGAAATAAATATAATTATTTTATGATGTAAAAGTTTCTTTATTCTTTTGATACTTTGACACAAATTATATCCTTTCACTCTCACAAAAAAGTGGGACCCACACCTTTACTTTTTTAGTTTTTTTGTTAACTCTCTACTCCTTTATCTATCTCTTTCTCTCTCTTAAAATGACACAATTTTACATCATTTAAAATGACACACACTTTACCCTTTATCCAAACAAAAGAATTTACAAATGAATTCGATAGAATTTTCAAATGTCCATCAAATCACACACTGAAGAAAGAAGAAACATATTACTTCATTTAAAATTTGTGAGCTCTGGCCGGAAAAGGTATATTACATGATGTACAATTTGTACCTTTCTCGTATACTAAGAAATTGTTATGTCCTTAACGGAAAAAGAATTTACAAATGAATTCGATAAATTTTCAAACTCCCAAATCACACATTAAAATTTCTATTTGACCATTTTGTCCTTGCTTTTTCTTTTACTTTCCTTTTTTAACCTATTGCATGATGTACAATTTGTACCTTTCTCGTATATTAAGAAATTGTTATGTCCTTAAGGGCAACGATGATTTATGTTCCTATACTTGAGATAATTTTTAAATTAAATTTCAACATAACTATATATACAATGGGAAAACTATATGTACAACTTCTTATAATTATTTTTATTATTATTGGCTCATAATCAAATTAATAACTCTTATTTGATATCATTGATTTAATTTTGATCAAACGATTCAAAAAACATTTGTAAGAGATTATGCATATATATAATCATTATTTTTTTTAATTCCAAGACTCTAATTACTGGGACAAATTAGGCTTCTGGAGTATACTCACAAACTGGGCGAGAAAAGGAACTCACACAAATATAAGACTAATCCCTAATAAGCAACGTAACAGTTATCTAACTCTGACCCCAAAATTTCTCTAGGATTCGAACACTACTATTTTGTAGTGTCTATCCTTGAACTTATATTGCTACTTGAGTCAACTCTCAAAGTTGACGTGGATCATTATTGTGAGTTGATGTTATATTACATGAATTTAAATATTTGTTCTCAGTAGTTTTTTTTTTCTTACAAAATGTTGTGTGTGTAACTAGAACATGTAATTGTAAAAACAAATAAAAACATTCAACAACAAAAAAAAGAGATACTCAATCACATTTTTTTCTTCAAAAAACTTTTTTGTGAAATTCAGAATTTTTTTGGGGTAATTATAAGCTCTGAAATTCAAATTTTGATATAAAAAATCCCAATCCATTTAATCTTAGGATGTGTTTGGTTGAGGATATCTAATAAGATAGATGAGTATTGGTAGATTGAGAATGTAGTTTGACCATGTTTGATTGTCCCACATTCAACATTTGCCTACCTAAAGTATTACCCCATCAGACCATTTTGCATGTCAAAGTCCCCAATATAGACAGCCGGATATTCCCAATTTTGATGTAGTATTTTGCGTCCCCTAACTAAATGGCACCAAACTTTATAATTTGGTGACTAACATACCCTCGGTTATCACTCATCTGGGTAAAGGTAAAGGGTACCATATGTGATTCAAAAAAATTTAAAAATAAGGGGTATTTTGATAATTGCAACTCATTTTCCCATCAATATTTTATCTCAAACTAGGGGTGTCAATATAGGTTTTGACATGCGCGTCGACAGGCGACACGACACGAAAATTCGTGTTCGGGTTGACCCGCAAAAAAATTTGTGTCGTGTTCGTGTTGGAAAAAATGACACATAAAAAATTCGTGTTGATGTATTCGTATTCGTATTGACCTGTATTTTTTAATTATTTTATTATTATTATTTTAATTCTTTTAAACTTTGATCCATTTTTAAATTTTTTTTTTTGTCAATTAATGTTTTGACCCCTATTTTGCATGTTATTCATGTCGTGTCGTGTCAACCAGCAAAAAATTTGTGTCGTGTCAGTGTTGAAGATTTTGACACGAATAAAACTTTTTGTCGTGTTAGTGTTGATGTATTCGTGTCGTGTCAAATTCGTGTCGTGTCAACCCGTTTTGACACCCCTATCTCAAACCAAACATACACTTTATAAATTTTACCTAATTTTTCCGGTAAATTTTTTTCCAGCCAAACAACTTTTTTTTACATTTTTCTACCAAACTCAATTTCCAACTATTTCTCTAATAATTATATTTCCCTAATTTTCAAATAAAAATTCTTTAACCAAACGCCGCCTTACTTATACAATGCACAACATAATACATCTGAAGACTAAGGAATAAAGTTACCAGGAAAATATGAGACTCAAGCAAGGTAACCAATTTGATCCTGAAAAATAATCAAGAACAAGAACTCTTTAATGCCACGTAAAGGAGAGAAAAACCTACTAAAAAAAGGAGAGAAATTACACTTCTTCTCTATATTAACATTTAATTAATGTGTTTTATTAGATACATATATTTTATTTTATTAACACTCGGATATGCTTAAGTAAGCATAATTGAGAGCCCAAATCTGGATAAGGTAATCTGGCAAGTTCTTAATTTGTATACATGGGATCAGTATTGGAGCCCGAAATATGAGCCCTAACCCATTATTTATTCCCAAGCGTTGGCAATGCCACGATCTTAATAACCATCGCATTATTAATTACCCATGACCATTAGTAAACATCAGCTAGGACCTATAAGTATCGTAAGCAAGTTAATAGAAGATTAGAAACGGACAGTACTCACTCATATTAACCATTTAATGTTGATAATGTTAGTTTGCACATAATTAAAAAAATGGGGTTTATAATTCTCATCTAACATATGAGAATTACAATTTTCTCACACCCTCATGTGGGTGACACATATAATTTTTTATGTGAAATTATAATTTAAAAAGAAAAGATAAAAGAAAAGAAAAAATTTTTTCGAAATTCTATGATTTTATCTCTACAACATAAGATATCAATTCTCCTTCAACATGAGAATTATAAAAAACCCATTAAAAAATCCAACATTCAGATTTGTTTGGCACACGTAATGTAGGGTCTTTGTGCCTCACTAATAGCGTAAAAGCTGTGTGCGCTATATATCAAGCTCCTAGTCCTATCCTATAAAAGTTTTGAGTTATTCCAGAAATGTGCCAAAACAATATGGTGCAAATGTATATGATGCTTCCTCAAAATAAGCTAGAATTAAAGCCTACTCCTTGGACTATTGGGATTCCTCATCTCACATTCTCTTGCCGCCTCATTTCTCATTTGGCCATTGGCATTTGTGTCACACTTTAGAAACTCCAGTGGTCCTTTTTTTCTAATCTATTTGTCGTCAAAACTTTCCATTGGTTCTCTGTTTAATTTTACATCTTTGTTAATTTGGATCCACAGTATGTTTTAAGTATAGCACACAGAATCTAATGAAACTGACCGTCAACGTGCATGGTATTTCAGTAACTTTGATCTATTTCTGACTAATAAAGTGAAATCACTTAACCTTACAAGCTTAAATGAAGAAGATTAATTTGTTAAGTAGGTGTTATAGGTTGACCTAATCAGATGCTTAAATTTGTTCACGGAATCAATAACTTTGAGAAAAACCATTCCTGCATAAAAGGGACATCTAGTACTACTACTACTAATAATAATAATAGCTTGGTACCATCTTAGAATCAAAATAAAGTAAAAGGCATCCATATGATGGGTAATTTGAAAATCTAATAAGATATACTAAATTGTAAAAATGCCAAAAAAAAAAAAAAAATCGGCATGCATAGAATCACCACAAATCTAAAATGTGATTCAATCTTGAAAGCAAGCAGTGTGAACAAGAAGATGGTGACATAATTTGTACAACGGAACACATTCATGTTGAGGACATAAAAATTATGGGTTGGCTTAGATGTATATATGAAGTTGTATTATAAAGTAAGGTTTATCATCTATCATTTAACGTGACTATAAAAAATTTCTTACACACACAACATTTTGTGGGGTTCGCAGCAAAAAAAAATTCTGGCACGCAAAACGAATCTTTATAACATAACATTATCATTTTCCTACAACATAACTCTCATAAAACCGTATAAAGTAACCATCTAGATTAGATATTGGGTTATCTTATGTCTGGCACTAGTTCTTTTTGAGTTTGATTAGACCCCTGTAATCAAATTCTGTTAAGAATTTCCAGAGCCCAACACAAGAACTGAAATCAAATTGATTGAGAAGACTCAACTCTCCTGGAGCAAATACTTATTAGAATCTCAAATAGTTCATGTACCGGCATAAGCTCTCTCCCAAAATCACAAGTAATGATATAAATGTAGCAATAAAGTTGACTACCAATTTCCACTACAAAGCAAAAGTGAAAATGTAATTATTCAAGGATGGGGTACAAGGGAACATTTCAACCAGACAAAGCTTTTGATAATTGATGGGGTTAGGCTTTTTCTGATGAGCAAGCTTATATGCCATTAAAAAAAAATTATAATTTCGCCTTGCTATTGAAGTTAATTTCCTCTGCTTATTGGGTCTTCCTCTCTCAATTTTACTCAAAACACTTCCAAGATGCTTTCATGTTGTACACACATAATAAATAGTCCTAGTGAGTAACGAGGAATGAATTGTAGAGTGATTTAAGTTAATAATGATTATTTATTGGGTACTAATCTTGCATATATGGAAGCAACGTCGTGAAAGAGACACTCATGTTTTTGTCATCATCGCTTATTGCTTTGACATGACAAAAAGATAATTAAGTTGCCGTAACTAAAACTTATGAAATATGCATGTGCTTGTGTTTCCAACCAGCCTTGATGGGCCAATTTAGCAGGATAACTTGAGGTCTTCTCTTATCTGTGCAAAATAATCAAAAAATTGAACCGAATTATGAACCGAACCAAATTTCTATTAAAATAATCGGTTTTTAAAATCGAACCGGTTTTTAAAGAATTAGTTCATGAACCGAACCGATTTTTAGAACCAGTTTAAGAACCGAATCATTTTGAACCGAACCGAACCATTTCCGAACCAAACTGTTTTCAAACCGAACCAAATTGATTTTTATAACTTTATTTTAAAAAAAAAATTCAAAATAGGGTCGACCCAAACCGGTTCTGAACCGAACAGAACCACTTCTGAATTGAAATAGTTTCGAACCGAACCATTTAAACCAATTCGATTCGATTTTTCAAAAAATTCGGTTCGGTTCGGTTCGACCTATGCACATTCCTACTTTTCTCATATTGGAACTTTTATGAACCTTACTAGTTTCATTTATCCAACAAATGAAGGTGGAAGCTGGCCGGCCACAAATTTTGCTCCACAATGATATTCTATTCTTAATATTAAGGGACAAGCACATAACTTACTGAAATCCCAAATTTATTCATAAAATTGTTAAAAAAATTGCATGTTCTGCTTGCAATGTTAATAATATATTTCGGGTATAATCTCCTAGCTTCCCGGGGCCTTACTAAAGATTCACTTTTAGGGACTATGCTAAATAATAGATTTGGTGGGAACTTTAACAATAGAGTAATTAAATTGTGCAAACTAAACTTGGAGGTGGTTGCAACTTGCAACTATTTCTACAGTAGCATGTAGCTTATTTTAATCAAATAGTTGCAAATAGATAACTATTGTAACAGCCCAAAGTAAAGAAAATTTATCTTTATCAATTAGTTGTCAGCGATTGCTCTTTCTTGTCAATTAGTTGTCCATTGTAGAATTAGATTAGGAAAAGATGGTTTAAAGGATAATGCAGATGCATCTTTATTTTTTCAAGGGCATGTGGATTATGTCTCCCTCTCGTTCAAATGCCCATTATGATCTTCCAAATCTTTCGCTTCATGAATTTCACTACACAAATTTCCCATCAACATTATAGTTATATAAGCTTTTCAAATCATGCCTTTTGCTTTACTTGGATGGCATCGTTTACATTTGTTAAAATGATGAAAAACTGTTAGTAGTACTAATTAATATCAAAGCTTCCCACATGATAAGATAGGCTTTGCAAATTATATGCCCCAAGTTGGCAGCAGTTACAGGAAAGTTTCCATAAAGAAGATAATTTGTAAAACCAAATTATGACCTTTATGTAGTCAACAAAGAATGAGAAGACTAAATTGACACTGCGAATCATATGATGTCATTGAAGCAAAAGAATACACATTTACGTGGTATGATTGTTACCAATTGTTCTGAACCTATGAAGCACCGACACTTCAAAATCCCTGACGTGTCGTGTCCGACACTCCAACACTTCCCGACACTTCAATACTCGTTGCAAAGACTCAAAAAAGGTTCAAATATTACGTTGTGTTGCATTTTGAGTTCAAACTATCAGATTCGTTGGATTACAATTAATATTTTATTGAGTTTAATATAAACATTTAGAATATCTTACGCTTTTTTGTAAAATTGGTGGTACTATAAGTTTAGCTTTTTTTTGTTAAAATATTGAATATTAAATATAATATACACAACATAAATTAAAAATATTATATAATATCAAAACGTATCCTGACGTGTCAAAATTTAACATTTTTTAAAATTAACGTGTCGGTGTGTCGTGTCGTGTCGTATGACGTGTCGATGTTGATGCAGCATAGTTATGAACTATATGTGTTTTGGTTAGCACCTGAAAATTTAGCTCTTAAATTGCAATAAAACACTGCACTGTGAATTATTTAGAATTTTTGGCTATGCTTTCAACTTTTGAATTTGGAAAATTTCTGAGGTACTTGGAACAAAGTTGGACCGAGACTAAGTGGCTTTCAATACGTCAATGCGGAGGGCGTTTGTGAATTATTGCTAGGACCGTGTTGTTTAAGGGAGGCCTTCAAGCAAGGACAAGATGATTGCTGTTCTATTTCAACATTAGTAATCAATGATTTTCTGGACAAAGTTGAAGCAAATTGAAAAAAAAAATGAAGTACTATTGCTTCAATCGTTCTTTAATCTTAATTTGTGACACAAAAGTGAGTTAGTTCAAATGATACATGCTTGCTTGATTCCGCTTAAATAAAATCTTGTGTTCAAATCCATGTGAATGCAAAAAAAATTCTTTTGGAAGAGCTAATCCCACCATGATATGAATGTTCCTTGTAGAGGATACCTGTGATTTATAAAAATAAAATAAAAAAAATCTTATTTTGTGGCACTATGCATTGGACCTAAATAAAAAGCTTAATTTTATGTATGGCCTACCAAGATTAATATCACATATTCGCATTGACAATAATGCCACACAATTCTTTTCTTATGCAGCTTTCTTTTAATACAGAAAAACTGAGGGACCAGGGGGCTCCATTTACTAAAATTTTCATACATATTCCAATTTCCTAAAGGAATCCCAGCTCAGCAATTTGTGAGACAAATACACAGCGAAGTGTACAAATGATATCGGATTGGATTTGTCTCAAGCCTTGTCTGCCTGATTATCACAATGGTTCATCAGAACTTGAGATGTGTCCATTAAAGCCGCGTGAGTGCAATCCTTATATATGTAACCTTATTTTTATATATTTGTAAAAAAAATTATTTTCCCTATTCAATCACAAAGAAAAGGAAATAGTTATATCTTTTGTGACTAAGGCTCACTTTCAATCACAAAAATAAAATAATGGATACCATGAATCAGTGTTTCATACATGCGTGTTTCTTATTCTAACAAGAATTAAATTGCCACCTTACCCTATGTCCTGGCTAGAAATATTTGCCATTTTTTTTAAAGTAAATAAAATAGTGGTAAAGATAGGTTAATCCAAAACTATTAGTGGCATTTTATCCTGAACCCTTCTATTATTTGAGTTAACTAGCGTTTCTGGCGAATATTCATCCCTAAGATCATACGAAAGCAAGTTCACTTTCGCTTTTGTTAAAATATTGTTGTTTCATATGTTTCAATCATTTGCAGTCAGAGATTGATTCCCGTAAACAGAGACATCAACATTTGATTGCAAGGAAACAAAGGAAAAACGAGGAAAAAGACGACCAGAAAAACATTGATTCAATTCAAGTTACGTGGCTGACCAACTTCATTTTGATTAAGTTTTATAATTCTCATGTTAAAGGAGAATTGAAATCTTATGTTGTAGAGATAAAAAGCTTTTCTTTTCTTGTTTCTTTTATGTTAATAAATGTGAGCACGAAAATTGATTTGAGTTACAAAATTTGAATTCAATATCTGAATGAGAATTATAAAATCCTCATTATTTAAATGGCCCAATTGATTATATGGTCGTAAATATAAAAAAGGACAACGAAGCCGACACATATTATTAACGTATAGAGGCAGCAAGAGAGTAATGGAAAATATAAATTTTGTTACAATGTTTGTAGAGTTTGACTTCTCTGAACAGCTCATATGGCAAAATATAAGATAAGGAGCTAGAAGCGCATAATGGGGTAAGAAGATTACAAGCATATCCCAACATGAAGGTTTTATTAATAATAATTCAAATGTCAAATTGGATGGCTGAATTAGGACATGGCTCAGGCCATGGAAGCTTCACAAATCGCAATGTCAGAACCAAGAGACAGGCTATCACAGAAGGATATCATTATTATAATTTTATTAATATTGAGAGGTGAAGATACTTTTGGAGTTCAGAACATGTTCATGGAAAAATTAAGCACTTGGAGACAAATTACTAGTTTGGATGCTTGTGCACTATGAATAACTTGCAGAGAATATTGAGCAATATGTGCCATCTAAGAAGGACAATGGAATTGATTAATTTATAATGCGCATAAATGTTCTTCCATTACTTTTACTCCGAGATATTTATTTCTGTTTTTCTTTTCTTTTTTAAAGAAAAATGCTAACCATTTCAATCTAATATTTAATTTACATTACTTTATACTCATGCTGAGGCCATTATTGTTTGTCTTCTAAGTTTTCCTGTTTCCAAATGATTTGGTGCTTAATTATGTTAACGTGTGTGGTAAAATTTATATATTTTATTCTTGCTTAACATGAACTTGAGTATTTTAACATAGATTATGAAACTTTTTATCTATGTTAAATGATTTTTTTATGCTTACATTATACTAATTATGTTGAGCTGATTTTCTAAATTATAAAAGATTATTACATAAATACTTAATACACTTTAAGAAATTGAAAACATAAATTAACAACACGGAGTTTACGTACAATATAACCAAGGTAAAGGTAAAAGAAACTGTTTATCAAGGTAAAAGAAACTATGGTAATAAGTTACAAATTTCTTTGCAGTTCGAACTTATACTAATACGTTTGATTATATACTATGGTAAAAAGGTAAAAGTATAAGTTTGATTATTAGTAATCTTGAATTCAACAGTACTAATAATCAAACTTATACTTTTATGACTTTGATGACTCAACCAATGACCAATTTATTTTTTATGAGTAGAGGTTAGTCATTTTGTAAAATTGCTTGCAAGACTCAATAAATAATTAATTTCTTTATCCTTAGAATTCAAGGTTATTAATTAATTGAATATTAGTTGATTTATAGAATCTCCCTATCAAATTATTGATTACATTTTAGGCAAGTAAAAATTCTAATTACTACTAATTAGACTAATCTCTTTAATATTACATGCTAACTCTCTAATTTACTAGTGTGATTTTATTTTATTTTTGGAAACTGATCCTAATTACCTCTTCAAGGCGAATCAAAACCCTTTGGTATCCTTACGGGTTCGACTCTTTGAGTCGCCTATGGGACTAATCCAGAGTTCGGGTGCGAGTCCAAGGATTACGGTACTTATGCTCCTCCCCAGATGGTGTTGGTGGGATTCGAACCGAACTACTGTGATTTTTATTACTTTTTTTCATTATCTATGTTGTTTTCTTTTAAATTAATTAATTTCCAAAATAATAGTTTATCTAATGAAGTTGTACTTTAGCAACTGAATCTTTGTGAAAAATAATATTCTATTTTACCCTTTATTACTTTTGCTATTTGTTACCCTTACCAAATTAATCAACAAGCAGCACATGAATATATTATTTTACTACTTGATGACCTGTGAGTATGCATGGTAACTAGTTCCTGATATAACTAACTGGTGAGGAAGGTATTTTCTTTTTCTAGTAGTTTTTGGATTCGTCAAGCAGCCAAACTCAAAAGGGTGAATACTCGAATTTAGAGATTGCGACAATTACATATTGGAGAATCTCGTAGTTAATAGGGTGGCAATTTAAAATTGACATTATGTATTCTTAGTGCCAAAAATTTTTACTACCAACTTATTACCTATTTAATCATCATTGGATCAATATTTTTTTCTTTTTTTCAAATTTTTTTAACATTCTCTCTTTGATTTAATGGTGATTAGATAAGTAATAAGTTAGTAGTAGAAAATTTTGATAGTAAAAATATCTCTCCTATATGTAACTAAAGTCAGAAAGCTCCTGGAATGACACACATACCACTAATGGCCTTTTTGGACCTATGATCTCTCTGCTCTGCTTTTATGATTTGTCCCTAGAGGGGGCCAAATAGTACTATTAGACCAAAACCGTTGAACCTTTTCTTCCCAAACACAAAGCCTTTTATCTTTGTCAGGTAATTATTTGGTTATTTTTTTTATTGTATGTCTATGCAATAGCTACCACCTAGATGAATAATTCTCATTCAGTTTTGGTCTGCCATTCTCTTGTGTTTTTGAAGTGACACAATCGCTTTGCTCTAACATTATCTTCTGCTAAGATTTTGGGTATCTTCTTCACCGCCTATTTTTTTCCTTTTTTACGGGTCATTCGGTAGTGAAGATATTTTTATTTATTGAAAAAAAAAAGACTTTTGGGAATATGATGGAAAAAAAAATTCCCAGTAAGTTATGAAAAAATATTTGGTAAGCTAATTTTTTTTTGGAAAAGTTAAGTCAATTTTATTGATGTTATGTTTTGTTAATTGTAAAATATTGATAGAAATATAAATTGAAATAATAAAATTACCCATTTTTACACATCTGATGTATTGTATAAGGGAAAAATGTGAAAATACATTTCCCAGTTGGTGGAAAAAAAATAATACTATGGGCTGGATGAGATTATTTTTTCTCCATGTGTAGTTAAAAATGGGAATGATGGGAAAAAGTATCCTGAAATTTTTTTACTTTTACTAATATCAAATATGGTAAAGAAAAATTCACCACCTCACTTTCCCATCATTTCATCCAAAAAAAACTTATACCAAATATTCCCCTAGGAAAAAAAAAAGAGCAAACTACACGTACAAGACCTCAGACGAATTGCATGTTGCAATAAAAGTTGTGCACATCTGACCGTGGATGCATTTTGTAATAGGGTTTGAGATAGAATATCTGAGCGTGTCTCTGATGCATTTTGTAATAAATGATCATCCAAAATTGTCTGCTTTCATATATGGATGCGTTTTGTCTACTTTTTGCTGCAAAAAAAAAATTACAATTATATATTATGGATAATATATAATTATAATAATAAAATTATTTTTTTTCTCTTCAAATATTATCAACTAATGTAATGAAGAGAAAAAATAATTTTAATATTATAACTATATATTATCTGTAATACATAATTACAGCCGATGTTCTATAAAAGAATTTCTGCAATGAGAGGAGAAGTATATTTCCCTTCATATACATCAAAGAAGCATAAATGCATGCCACGGTACACTAGGGACAATTGCATGAATAAATCTTGAATACAACCTTTGCACTCAAGATTGAGTGCAGCCGGCGATTTATTTTGTAACATGCAAACAAAAAATATCACATTATTAAGTGCAATTGATGTGATATTTTTTATGAGAAAAACATTTCTTTCATCGGAAATAAAGTTATTTCTAGTGAGTTTAAAATGATGTCATTTTGGGTTATAAGATTAAAAAATTATAATAAAAAAGTTATAAAAATATATTGATTTCCGCCCCAAAACGACGTCATTTTGGGCTCACTGGAAATAATTTATCTACATTGACTAGAGTATCCTTTACCCATTTTTTATTCACATATTACAAAATAAATGGGTGGTTGCACTCAAAAGATTTATCCCAATTACATTATTGTGATTGTCGCATTTGTATATGGGAAAAACGTGTATCATTCTAAAGGATATAAAGTTGTGTCATTTTGAGTGATAGAAAGAGATGGATAAAAGAAGAGAGAGTGGACAAAAAATTATAAAGATATGGGTCCCACCTCTTTGTGAGAGTGAAATGACACAAGTTATGTCATTTAAAAGGCTAAACATTTTTCTCATTATATATAATAGAAGTACAGTTGTTTATTTTTATTTTTGTTTTCTCCTTTATAGGACACACACAACATTTTGTGGGGCCACCTTTTAAAACAAAATAAATAAATAAAAATTGATCGCAAAACGAATCTTTATAACATTACACAAATTTTTCAACTAACATTATAAAACCCTTATTTTTATTATAGAGAGAGAAAAAGTGGTATAATTTATTTAATCACAATCACTTATTAATGATGAGATACAAGTTAGAAAAATGTATAATTTTTAAATCATAACCGGTATTTCACTGATAGAGTCCAATCCCTCCTATTATTAACTATGGTTTTAGTACCCTACCTAAAAAAACCAACGGTTTTAGTATCTTTCCACACAAACACAGAAGTCGTGTGAAGTCAGAAAATTGACATTGAAGAAATGTACATTTAATAAAAAAGATACGTAATTTTCAAATTGCAAAAATGATGAATCATTCGGATAGTGGGTTGAACTTCCAGCAGTTTCTAATGAAAGAAATATGACCTTAACCTGCTCAGATGTCAAAGGCAATTTTGCATTTGTTCCCAAATGATGAAACTTTTCCAAACGATCATGATTTTGAAAAATCATCCCAAAAAGCTAAAAAGAAGAGAAGGGCAGTTTTCTACCAAAGAGTACCTGACATAAAAGTTAGTCAAGAAAAGGAAAGGGCCATGGAGTTTTCAAAATTTTGAGAATTATATCCAAAGGGAACATGAGAACCTAGAGAAGGTTCTGTTATCATCAATTAAATTTAATGCAGTATACTTTGTTTTGCACACCTTGCTATTCTCAGGCTTTACTTGTCCAAGAGAATTTCGCCCTTATCAAATCTTATGGTTAATTTTATACTTCATATTACTATTCTTGGAGCTGGTTTAGCCTAGCAAAGCCACTCCTTCAAATCCCATACAAAGTTCTGATTTCCACTCTCTTTCTCTTCTAGCTATTATATCATGTGGGAATGGGGACATTTCGTCACACTAGAGAAGTTTCAAACACACGAGATAATAACTATCAGCTCTAAGCAGCATGGTACACAACCACCTTCCTAGCTAGCTTTGTAGCATTTACTTACCAAAAATTGGCAAATACAAATCACTCAGAATTTATTCACTGTCATAGGAGGATGAGAACTTTTTTATGTTAAAATTTGAGATCTCTTTGAGGAAATGCATCAACCTTGCAAGTGGGACATGACAAATTTACACATATATATATATATATATATATATATATATATATATATATATATATATATATATATAATAGGGTAATGTTTTCCAAATGATTCAAAATTGTGGTGACCGAACCAAAAAATCAATAACTGAATAAACCGAAAACCGAAAAAAAAAACCCGCAAATTTTAATTGAATTGGATCGGTTTTTGCATTAGTTGATGAAAACGATCCAATCCAAACTCAATCCAATATATTAATTCCCCTCTATCTACTTGGTCATTTTTCCAATCATAACCCAAAAATTTCTAAACCCAAGACCTATTAACCCATCAATTAAACCCAAGAAAAAAATTAGTCACATCTCATCAATAAAATTTCATCTCTGTAGATCTTCATATCTCATTGCAAAAAAAAAATTATATTATTATTTACTGATGCTTTGTATTTAAAAAAAATTTACAAAGTCAATAACTCAATATATATAAAAGAGTTTATTTACAAAATAATCATGAAATAAATTTTAAGATTTTCAAAAAATCGAAAATCGATCTAATTCAAATCAAAAAAAATTGGATTGAATCGAATCGGATTTGAAAAAAAAATTCAAATCAAACGAATGATTACATGATGAAACCAAAAAAATTGTATCGGATGACTTTTGCTTCCGAGATCGCTTGGCGCACCCCCCTCATATGAATAGGAACAGGAGCATTAGGACCGTCAGAACATGATGACCAAGCTAGTGGGACCCAAGTGATTATGTGGATTGTCCCGTGAAGAAGGGAGGGGAGCCCAGTTCAGGAAAGTCAGATATAAATTTTAAAAAAAAATTAAAAAAAAAAATGGCACTGTCCAATCATCTCTAGAGTACAACTTTCTCTTTGTTTAAGGCCCCTCCTTATATATTTGATTCCCTATCAAGTTGCCATTTTATTTTCTTGACTTGCTTGTTCAACTAAGGCCTCTCTCTTAATAATACTTCCCTTCACCCCCACCAGAACTCACTCTCATTTCCTAGGTTTTTCTTCCACCACAGTCCACGTAGGTTTGGACACAAGAAGAGTTGCATTCATTGGTTTTGTGGGTTTGAAAAACTTGACGTGCACATGGGAAGACACTCTTGCTGCTTCAAACAGAAGTTACGGAAAGGCCTCTGGTCTCCAGAGGAAGACGAGAAGCTTCTGGATTACATCACAAAACATGGTCATGGATGTTGGAGTTCAGTCCCCAAACTAGCTGGTACTAGTAGTCACTACTATACATATATATAACATTATCATTTTTTTGATATTGTAGTGTGTGTGCACACAATGAAGGACAAGATAAGAGACCCTTTTTAACCTTCCTTTGTGTGTGTATATTGTATATGCCAGGTTTGCAAAGGTGTGGGAAAAGCTGCAGGTTGAGGTGGATAAATTACCTAAGGCCTGATTTAAAGAGAGGTGCATTCTCACAGCAGGAAGAGAATTTGATTGTTGAACTTCATGCAGTTCTTGGCAATAGGTACTAGTTTAGTTAAATGGTTCAGTTGAGGAACTTCATGAAGGGCCGGCTTGCCTCAGCGGTAAGCTTGTTTGCCGTGGTGTGTCAGGTCGCGGGTTCGAATCAGCCTCTCTGCAAAAAGCAGGGGAAAGGCTGCTTAGAATATTCCCTTCCCCAGACACTCACGAAGTGGGTATTTGAACTGGGTCGGCCCTTTTTTTTCTGACTTATATATGGTTCTTGTTCTATGGTTTTTTTTTTATCAGGTGGTCTCAGATTGCAGCACAGCTACCAGGAAGAACTGACAATGAGATTAAAAATCTATGGAACTCATGCCTCAAGAAGAAGCTGAGGCAAAGTGGCATTGACCCAAACACACACAAACCACTCTCTGAGGTTGAGAACGACAAGGACAAGCCACTCACAGCAGACAAAAGCAATCAGAATAAAGCCTCAGTGGGATCCAATGAAGTGAGTTTGGTTGAGCCAGCAAAACTCAACTCAACTTCCATGCCTGTTGAGAGATACCCTCTGGAAGTTTCTACTAGCTCCAAGATCAACAACACTAGCAGCAGCAGCAATTTGACCAACAACACCAATCCCACCCAGGAATTATTCCTAGAAAGGTTTGGTACCTGCCATGAAAGCTCCATCACCACCACTTGCAAACCATCTGATATGGTTGGATCATACTTTTCTTTTCAACAGTTGAACTATGTACCAAATATTGGTCTCTCTGCAAATCCCAACACCTCACTTTGCTTCCTACCAACTTCCACTTCTTCCCAGGTTATGTCAGACCTTAATAATTCTAGCATAAACTCCTCCATGCTCCATTCAGTTTCAAGCACAATTTTCCCAACTCAAACACATGTGAAGCCAACTATGACTCTCCATTCTAATAACAATCCTTCTATATCCTCTGGCGATATTGATGGGGTTCAAAACTGGGAATCCAGTAACTTCAGCAACAGTAACATGGCAAATAAAAGCAATGGGAGCAGTAACAGTATCCAGTTACAAAGCAGCACAAACTTCCTTGACAACAACACTCTAACGTGGGGGCTAGCAGAATCTATGAAGGTTAATAAAGAGAATACTACTCATGTGTCCCTACAAGCAGAACAAGAGGAAATAAAATGGTGTGAGTATCTTAACACCCCGTTTCTTCTAGGGAACACAGTGCAGAATCAAACCTCTCAATCTATCTACAGTGAGATTAAACCAGAAACAGGCTTCATAGCAGACGAGTCAAGTACTAGTTGGCACCATAGCCAGCAGCAACCACCACCTTTTCAACTTTCAGATATATATACCAAGGATCTCCAGAGATATTCAGTGGCTTTTGGACAAACCCTGTAGCTTGTATGTAATATGTGGAAACTTCAATTCAAAGAAAGAGACAAAAGATGCCGACTTTCCAATATGAACTATATAGGTCAGAATTTTCTCTTGTGAGTTCTGACCACAGATGTGTGCTGTAAATTTCTTCATCCTTTTTTTCTTTTTTTTAATTTTTCTTTTGATATTGTATATGTTTCTGATACAACAACCAAAAAAAAAAACACAACTCTCAGCATTATGTTACACTATAATATATTTGTGATTGATTCCAGCTTCTTCCTAGTTCCCACCATTTTGTTCATCAAACACGGAGGAAACTACTGCAGAATAAGGCTTGTTTCCAAGGCTTCTTTTCTTACATAATTCTTATGTTATTATGGATATGTAGATTGTTACTTTTGTCAGTGGACAATAGACTGAATTCTTTATATTTGTGTGCCTTCAAGTTTCAATAAGGTTTTTGTGCCTTCAAGTTCATGGAGCGTGCGTGTGAGTGTGTCTCAATAGTTTCAAATCCTAATATCTTTTAGATGTCCGGGATTTGTTCTCACTCTCTCTCTCTCTCTCTCTTTCACTCTTTTTTACTTAGTTTTTCACTTGAGACTTTTCAAATTGAGAATCCATTGAACTTCCATCTTTTTTTTTTTTTTTTCTCTCACAGTATCAAAGCAATAGGGACCATAGTTTTTAAATGGGTGTCTGTCACTGTCTCCTACAGATAATAGAGATTGAATGACTGAAGACAAGAAAGCATACAATTCTTGTCTTCCTTTGATTTACCTATTTCAAAAGTTGTACACATTACACATATAGTACACTTTACATACAGAGAGGCAACAACCACACAACAAATTTATGGCACACCACCGGCTAGTTAAGAAATTCAGTTCAGTTCAATAAAGGCCACAAAAATAAAACTTATGCAACAGATTTCTTTAGCTAAAATTATCTTAAAGACACAGTGAAGTCTAAAAAAAAGGGAAAGAAAATGAAAATGGATTAGTAATTAATTCAATGTAATTTATTTTGGTGTATTGGGAAGTGACACAATTTTTGTACCAATTTAAAACAAGAGGATTCTGTGTGAATGTCCATATCGTGGGCCTAAGCCTCTAAAAGCTTTGCACAAGATAATGGGTCCCCCCGGTGAGCATCTGCATGTACTGATGCTGAAAGAGAAAGTTGCAAGATAATAAAAAAAAAAATTGAGATGTTCACACAGACATGACAGAAATGACCGAGAGAAAAATATGAAAACGAAAGAAAGCAGCATCCCTTCAAAGAAGCATCACCCCACCACAGAAACAAGTTTTTCTTTTCTCTCATTTCCTTTCAAAGTAGTGAAACAGTTTTGACCAATACAAAACTGCTATCTTTTCGGTATCCTGCATTGTTGTTATTGTATTTTTATTTTGCGTATAAATTCATCCAACATTCATTAACAATTGAGGTGGTGTTAAAGAACCACTTCAACCCAAAATCTTAAAGTGTTGGGTAAAAGTCTTATAATGAAAATTATAACACACCGTAGGATGTCCATATCAGCACGAAAATCGAAGGGTTTGTAGTGTTTTTTTTTAAAATTCCATTCTCAGCGGTTGAATGAGAATTATAAAACCCTTGTTGTTATTGTATTATTATTTTGCATATAATTCATCCAACATTCATTAACAATTGAGGTGGCTACTACTGGCTACACCAAACCTTTGAAGATACCGTAAAGTTTCCACTACACAAACTAAAAAGTTGAGGATAGCAACTGCTAGGAAATTAACCCATAAACTAAAGTATTTAAGTATACAGAAACATGCAGAGTTTATATTTACCCTTTGACCAGCTGCAAGGTGAAAACTAGCTTCAAAACAAAAAAAACAAAAATTATTGTATTACTCTTTTTTATTTGACAATTGGCTTAAGTCAAACCGTTTCAAAGCATGCAGCGATCCCTTTTCTCTTTCAGCATTCCACTTCTCAAATTACCTGACCACAAAAGGCTAAAATTTTATTACCAATAGGAAGAAAAGCTTCATATGTCATATTAATCAGAGATGTCATTATTAGGATTTACTTATTTACACATAAGGACAAAATTTCGAGCCATCAGCATTAAGTAATCATCTTCAATCTTTCAAACACCATTTGCCATGTTGATTGTCCATGTGCACACACATTCAATAAGTCTTCTCAGTCATTAAATATTTCCATGCTTATTATTTCTTTAATCTGCAGGCAATGGTATGATATGTTTAAAATCTTCATGCATGTGAAACAAATTATTGGGTCTATTTTATTGGGTCCTACAATCATCAGTGCACAGGAACAGAACAAATATCCCGAGAAGGATAATGGGTGGTGGCTATGCAATCCCAAGTTTGATCCCTCGTAAAATATTAATATACTAGTTAAACAAGCTTCATAAAGTTTTTTGTTTTAAATTCTTTGCATTTATATAATTGTGTGAGGAACAAAATATATATATACATCTGTATGCTATTTTTATAATATAAACGCAAAGATAAGTAATTAATAAACAATTGTTGATTATGATGATAAATTGAAAATGATTGAACTGATAATGACGGTGTTGATGATGATATATAATATAGTTTGTGCCTTATCAGAAGACTTGTTCTGGATGACAGATAATTTGTGCATATAGTTTTTAAGAAAGTGAAGGATATTAAGAGTTGGACAAAAGTTGAATGAACTGCACAATGAACAATCAACTGTGAACTATATATATATGACTAAAATATCTTCGCATATTTGATTCCGTTTAAGTAAATTCTTAGGTTCAAGTCATTATAAATGTTAAAAAAATCTCTATTAAAAAAGCTAATCATCAGAATATTAAAGGTGAACGCATAGGATTGTAGATATTATTAAACAGACAATTGAAGTTGAACGCTGCAAAGTTATGACACTGTCAGAGTTAAATCCCTTTAAGATATTAGAGTTATGGTAATGTATATAGACAAAGATTTGCAGCAGCTTTTTTTTTAAAAAAAAAATAATAATAATAATTTATATTTAGAATTTTTTATTATATAATGAATCTACATCGCCTTTTTTTTTTTGGAATACAAATCTATATCGCCTTTAATATGAGTTTTTTTTATCATTTTATGTGTCAAATTATACACTCCTTAAAATAAATTTTACATTTATTTTTAATATTTGCTGTCATTTAAAATTACAATTTTTAACCTAAATTAAAGTTTCGAGGCCCAAATCAAATTAATTCCAAAATCATAAAAATCATTCATGACTCCACATATATATATATATATATATATATATATATATATATATATATATATATTCACAGCGAGGGTGGTTTCAACATCATAATATTTAAAATCTCATTTTATCGTTACGATTTTATGTTTTTATGATTTTTTTCATCAAAATGATTTTACAATTATTCTTTTATGATTTTACTATTTTTTATGATTTTTTTTGTTATCATTTTACATTTTACGATTTTTTATTCTTCTCCCAAAGTTACATAAAATCTCGATTTTAACTATTTGGTTCAAGACTATTGTGTTCTTATATAACTAATGGGAAAATATTTTCTCCTTTTGAAGGAGAAATTTTTTCTAATACTAATGACTGGGGGTGGTAAACGTTTAGGCTTCAAAGACCTGAGCTTTTGAAAAAGCTCGTGTTGAATATTAAATATAATATATACCTCATAAATAAAAATATTATTTAATATCAAAACGTGTCCTTACGTGTCCCAGGAAAGCCTAATATATAAATATTTATTTATATTTTTTATACCAATTGTGTCGGACTTGTAATAACTCTCTCTCATCAATTTATTTTAGCTCATTTTATTGGTTTAACAGACTTTTTAAATGATTTTGTTCACACACTATTTATATATATATATATATATATTTATGGGATTACTAATGTTCTTCTATATTATCCTTCATCCTCCTTCACACAAACAAACCCACAAAAACTCATTCGTTCCACTGTGCACTGCTTGTTTGTGTCAATTTTTTTTTACACTTTTTTTATAATAGGCTAAGATAATATAACCTGTTATCTTCATTCTCTCACTTTATTTTTTTTATTGTAGACTTTGTAAATTATTGCTGCAAATTGGAAGCTAAGGTTTCTATCTGAAAATTGATTTTTTGTGGAATTCTGTTATTTTTTTTTATTTTTTAACATGCTAACAGACTAAGACAGGCTTCACACAGACTTTTATTTTTTGTAAATAAACCAGGCCAAGGCTAATAATATATTCGTACATAACAGGCTAATGGAAAATATTTTTTGGCTCCGTTGAAAGAAAATTTTTCTCGGCTCGGCCCGTTAACACCCCTACTAATGACTTATGGTATAAATGGGATCTACAAAATAGTGAAGAGAAAAGTAAAATAAAGGTGGGATCCAATTATGCCACGAGTCACTAGCAGGAGAAAAGAATTCTTCTTTAAAAAAAAAGAATATAATTATCATTAATTAATGAGAAAATCATTTCTGCATCGATTGTATAAAGCTTTTTGCCACCATGTCACATCTTTTTGGGTCCGAATTTTTTGGTCTGTGTGAGACAATTTGTTTTAGGGTTTTATAAAAGTTATGTCGTAGGAAAAGTGATTATGTTATGAGATAGAGATTCATTTTGCGTACTGAAGTTTTTTTTTTTTGCTGCAGGCCTCATAAAATGTTGTGTGTATGGCCTCACAAAATGTTGTGTGTATAGGAAAGTTGTTCTGGTCATATTAAATAATAGATGATAAACCCTTTGTTTTATGTCACTACTGTAGAAAACTTAAGCCCTTAATTAATTGCTGTTAATGCTGGAAAATATTTCCTCTATCATAGACTACTTAAAAAAAATCAAATAATGGTAACTCAATTGACGCAAGAGAACTGAGTAGATAGGGTTAAAGTATATGTTCGATTCTCTCCGATACCATCTTTAGGAGGGGTTTAAAATCTTAATATCGGAGCTTATCCCGAATTGTACTAATAAAAAAAAACAAGGAACCTAAAAAAAAGGTACTTGATCCTGCTGTGTAAGGAGCCCGGCACCTGGTGCCTTGGATTTTTTCTTCTGAGTGAAGCCCAAAACACTTTGTAAGGATGGGTCAAATGATAAATGAGAATAACTGGATACAGCATTATATTCCAATCCAAAATAAAACGGTAAGTCGTCTTTCGCATTTATATTATCTTTATTTGATTTATATTTAATCAATATACTTATACTTGAATTTCCAACATTATTTGCGTCTCTCTTCAACTTGTTGAAAATGTTCATTTAAACTTGAAAACTATATAACTTTCTTCATTGGGTCTGATTTATCATTAACCAATGTTTCATTTAAACTTGAAAAGTATGTGTATCAAAAAAAAAAAAAAAAAAAAAAAACTTGGAAAGTAGAATAAGTTTCTTCATTGGGTCTGATTTGCCAACAGACCGTAAACTTTTTTTCCCCCGCATTGGGGCATAGTCTTAGTTTCAATTAGACACTATATTGCATATTGGGATTTTAAAAAAAAACAAAATGGAAACAAGCAAAGCAACATCAAAGGAAGGAGAGAAAGAGAAATTTTGAAAGGATACAGAATGAGTTTGTGTGAAGAAAAATTACGGTGCATCTCTTTTTCTTCAAAAAAATAATGGTAGAGCACGTTTCTTATCCATTTCCATTTTGAAAAGATGGCAGCACACATGCTTGAGCTGAAGGGTTTTAGTATTTCTGTTTTTTACTGCAGAAAAAATTTCTGCCACTCATATAAAATTAAATAGATTTTATCATATTTCATTAATCTTTTCTCTCTTATTATAATATGACTCATTCACTTTTACATAATTGTAATAGAAAAAAGAAAAAAGAAAAAAAAAAAAAAAAAAAAAAACTACAAAAAAAACAAAATTATTTTTTCCCTTTTTTTTTATATAAGTGCAAAGTTTTGGATAAGAAAGGGAGTAAGGAGATGTAGTGGAAGTCCCGGAGATACCCACTGGGTGTTGCACAGCAACAGTAAGGGGAACAAATAATGACCAATTTTTTATTGGAACTGAAAGGGGAATGAGATTGAGATTATCTCATTGCCAACCCTCTGTTGAAATATATAAAATCATTAATGTAACCTCACTTAACAGAGCTTTTGAGTTGAATTGATTATTTACACTTACTCTATAGCAGTGTACAAGTTCTAATATTCATTACGTCTTCCAAGCTTTGTAAAACGCATAAGGAAACTAAAAAGCATTTGCCTCAGCATTCCCAACTAATTAATCTATACATAAAAATTACTTTCACCGACTACTAAATCATGGAAATGGCTTACTAAATTTGCGCTTCTCAGCAATCATTTTCTTTTATTGTCTTTTGTAATTAAATTAGCAGCATAATTTCCTAATTGAATAGGCCCAAATCCAAATGAATGAGACGAATGAAATTGTGACAATTGATGAAATTTGGCTCATCTAAAAACTAGGTGGTGGCATGTATTATCACAAGGGTAAGGACAATCAACATCCTTAATAACTGCTCGGTCGAAATACCAGTCTCCAACAGCCAGAGCAATTGCCTGCATATTGTCAATGCATATATGTTAATGTTAGATTCCAAAAGCAAGCATATATATGACCAATAATCAAAGCAAGCATATACAATTTCCTAGAATTTTTCTCCTTGTGCATATTCTTTGGTGAAAATCATATCATCATTTAGTAATTATATAAGCACTATCTAATAATTCAGCCTCCTCTTTTATTTATTTCGAGTCTTGCATTAGAGACATGTCACGCTCACCTTGTTCCCAATGACAGGAGAATTGTCAGCAAACCATGTATCTTGCCTCTCACTTTGGCAGTGAGCAAAACATGAATTTATGAACAATCCATTCTGATTTGCTCTTGAGAAACCTCTAACAGCATTCAGCATTTGATTCCTGAATCCTGTATTAGATACAGTGAAATAACTTGGTATACTGGTTAATTTATTTAAGACTTTTTTTGTACTTCTATTCTAATGAAAGCTATTTCTCATACATCAAATCACCTTGCAGAAATTGGATTTGTGAACTAGTACATCTAGCATGGTTTAATCTACAATCATGCCAATAGCCATGGGGATCTACCGATGGAGGAGCCAAGCTTGACTGGAGCTGATGAAAAACAGAAAAATATAGTTGTTTAGTATAATATGTCTATATCTAATTTAATGCATCATTACTACCAAAGACCGTATAGTATGATTTATCAGGAGTTAGATCAACCAGGTGACGAAATCAGACATTTACCTGCCATGAATCATAGGCGGTATTAAGAATGAATAGTGGGGTTCTGATACTGGCAATTAAGTTCTGAGGGAAGAAGCACTGAAAGAGGTGAAAGATACATCACTGAGAGATCAACTCAGAGCAAGCAACACTTATGGAGCATTTAATTTTCCGCATATTCATTCAAATGAAACTGATATTTCTAAATTTTCAGAATATGACAATGATTACCGAAGTGGGATCAAGGTGATTAGAACAACTGTGCGGCAGATTCCTCTGCACTCCCTGCAATGAATGGATAAAATATTTATCACCATGCTGTATAACTTTTCATATTAAACAAATGTTTTCATGTCAAATGACCAAGTTTCAAAACACTATTTGGCATGTGGTACATACTCTTTTCATATTAAACAACAACATCAACAACACCTTTATCCCAAACTAGTTGAGGTCGGTGTTTTTTCATATTAAACAAATGTTTTCAAAATTCAATTTAACTGCAAACAATTTGAGTTCCTGCTTAGGTTTGGTGAAAATCCATGTGAAAGATCCATGACCATAACAGCATATATCCAACAGTAAATTCAAGGCAAATTAACATTTTATTTCACATTAACTTAAGGTTCTGAAGTAGTTGAACCACGTACTATTAGTCAATTGTCAAGATGACCATGAAATGGTAATTTTAAAATGTATTTTGCTTTCATACTACAATAATTTGGTGGCCTTGAAAAAACAAAGCAGTACCTGCAACCTTACAATACCACTGAAAAAATTCCTGAGGGTATGCCCGCCAGATACATCAATCCTATAATTTAGGGGGGAAACAATTCACAATTAATTTAAGGACCAAAAATCCTTTGGTAATGATGGAGATGGCATTCAAAGAATGAAATACTGCATTTAGCCACTTACGCATCAAGAAATAACCCAGCATCACTAAGACACTTCACTTTGGTGGTTCTTGGGAATAGTCCTCGAAATTCATCACAGTGTATAATAGTAGCCAAACCACCCGCCGAGCATCCAGAAAGAAGTGCCTGAAACAAAAATAGTTGTATCTAACATGAGAAGAAAGATTATTTAAGTAGCACTTATGTGTGTATATATGTATACAACCTGCTTGGCAAAACGCATTCCCTTTGACATCAAATCCTCCATGGCAGCCAACCAAATACGTTGTCCTCTGAATTGCAGTTGCGCAGCCTATCTCAACAGATAATATTCACAAGTAAGTATTATGCAATAACCCTCATTTGATAAGATGAATGTCAAGTTATGTGCCTGAAGTGTCATCAACAAAGTGTTATTTTCTCTTCCTCATGCCTCACTCATAAAGTTTTTTACATTTAAATTTAGTTTTTAGATAAACCACAAGCATCCTCCACGGGAAGCAACCCTATTCGAGTCGGGAATATTCACATTATGGTGGGGCTAGCTCTCCTAAAAGGGATTTTTTGCATTCACAAAGACTTGAACCCAAAACATTACTTAAGTGGAATCCAGTGTGTTCCACTTGAACCAACCCCATTTGGCTACATTTAAATTTTTAGTATCTACACCTAACTTGTATCCAAAAAAATACACTATCCCCAGCTAACACTAACAGATGATGCAACGAATATAAAAACTGTTCTGAAGAAAGTTTGCAATTGGCAAAGTTCATTAAGACAAAGTATACAGTTGAACAAAAGGAAAATAAGGGAGCTGGTAAGAAAAGAGTTAAAGAGAGTTATCTTGTATATTCTTCTTTAGAGTTATCTAATCTTTATGCTGTAACGAATGTTAATGCAGACACTATACTAATATTGTAAGGCAACCACATTTCATTTTAGTTATTTCATCTTCTTGTCAGCCATTACAGAATTATATATCATTTGAATTTTCAAGAACTCCAACATATCAAAATATACCTTATCTTCACGATCCCCGGTAAAAGAGGCACCATCACAATAGCGAATTTTAACTCTGTTCCAATTGAAAAAATCTGCAATCACAAGGAACAACATGAACCAAAAGGCTAAGCAATTTTTATTTTATTTTTAATTTGAGTAGTCCAGGTCGTTCAATTGATGAAAACCTGGATTATCTTGAGCATTATTGCTTAATATTCCCGTAAAAGGTATCTCCTTTTCCATGAATGTTGATGATCCACGCCGTGTTTTCTTGCGATAAACGCATGTTCCAACGTTATCACACCATCCACCTCCCTGCCAAAGGATTTTCCCTTAAATACCAACAGAAATTTTTATAGCTTGAACAATAATCAATACTTAAAAACAGCAACATATGACATGTTTGGATCCTAAACTTTTTATCTGAATATTTTTATTTCAATCATATTTTTTCACAAGAAAAGTGGATTCTGACAAATCTTTCACAATATATGTTTCTTAAATACCAAAAGAAAGACTTATCAATTATTAAACTATGCTCAATTGTTCATTAAAGTTGCATGAGATTTGTAAATTTGCTTAAGCTTTTCGGTTGAAGCCTGTTGTCACATGTTCGATCCCCACATTTAATTAATAATCAATTAAGTATCGTGGAGTTTCTTAGCACACCTGTGCATTATCCACCCTTCAATCCCACTGCGCTCTCGTATGAAGGGCGTGTTAGAGAAGTATAAAACCATTAAAGTAGCCTCACCCAATAGCGCTTTTGTGTTGAATTGGTTTTTTCCATGGTATCAGAGCTTCGGTGTCATGGGTTTGATCCTCACCGCCCCCATTTAATTAATAATTAATTAAGTCTACTAGAGTTTCTTAGCACATATGGGCCTATGCATTATCTACCCTTCAAGTCCAATGAACTCTTCATGTGAGAGGACGTATTAGAGATATATAAAATCATTCATGTAGCATTACCAGTTAGTTTAAGGTGGAATTGGTTCTTTACAATATTTTTTTATTTTATTCTTTTGGTATACAAATCTAAATCTATAAAGGAGAAATAAAAAGAAGCATGTGCTGAACAATTTGAAAGATCATGTGATACCTCTAGATTAACGATCCAGCTGTTTGCTCCTGATCCTTATCCCCGATGCAAATGATAACCAGGCAATGTTCCATCCAAGCAAACTGCCACAACAAAGAAAGAAAGCATATTAAGATAAATTAAAGGCTATAAATTCTTAGATATGGCGAGAAACTGAGGCTTTATATGCTTTAGTTTCTTTATATCTGCCTTCATATTTTAAGTTAATCAACAATTAATTGGCATGAACAACCAAACAAGGCTAATATCCAGTAGGCCACATACGCATGGCGTCCAACACTCCCGCACATGATATAAAAACAAGGGGATTGATTTTCTCATTTTACATGAGAATACTTTTTCATGTTACACACAAACATGAGCGGGGTCCACAAAAAAGTTAAAATGAGTCCCAACTTTTAATTGTGAGATTAAAATGAGAAAATTTTCCCATGTAAAATGAGAACATTTTCTCATGTAAAATGAGAAAACTATTTCCATAAAAACAATGGGGAATTTTGAGTGCATATAGATTTTCGGAAACACAACTTAGTATTAAATATAAGAAGAGGTTATAGTTATTACCTCTCACTGTATCATATCTCGAGAGTAGTTGATTTACATCAATTTAAAGATTATAATTTATTAATGATTAATTGATAAATATGACCCACTAAATTATAACCGTTAGATTGAAAGAAATCAACGGTTAAAATTTAGTAGTAAAAAAAAATACTAACAGTAAAACCAATTTTTAATTAGATAACAATAAGTCTTATTAAAATAAAAAGAATGCACAGTTTCCCCAATGCTACATCAAAACAACTAATCGGATTGAAAGTATACAAACGAAGATGAAGACGGGGAAAACCCAAAAAACAAAAACAAAAACCTGACAAGAAATAATGAAGGTTGCAATTAGATTGTACCTGCTCCTTTAGCACCAGCACTTGGAATAAGGGTGAGTCCTACCATGAGAGGGTTCCTCCCAACCAAGGATAAGGATGCTTCATGAGCATCCAACAAAGAAAACTCTGTTTCATTGCGGTGAGGATAATGGTAAGCTGCAAAGCCATTAACCCAGTTGCTAAAAACAAGTCCTATTACAATGCCAACCCAGAAAATATTCGCCATGGATCTTCTGACCCTACCGCTCTATGTTTGTAAAAGAAACAACACACTTTTGAAGAAGAAGAAAAGAAGAAGGGGAAATACTTAGACTAATGGCCCAAACAATGCATTATTCAAGATATCTTGGCTATGGGTAATAAGGGAATAAATAAATATTATCATATAGGGAAGGGAAAAAGGAAGAAGAGTGTGGGAGGGAGATTATACACTGTTCGTACACTGAAATAGTGTTTGCCGGGCTTTTGAGGTTTTTATTACAGAGGGCTCTTTTCGAATCTAAAAGCTGTTTAAGGTTTGTTTAACTAGGGAAAGCTTGTAAAACAGCTTCTGTACACTGGCCAGTGTCACAGACAAATCACTTTTTTTATATTGGTAAGTGATATTACCTGATTTACCCCGGAGCCACGCAGTAAAAATATGAGTTATTCATGTGACTTGTAAGTTATCTTTCATGATACTTCAACATTTTAATTTTAAAAAATATTAAATTTTGATTACGTTTTGATATTATATAATATCTTTAATTTATATAGTGTATATTATTTAGTATTCAATAATTTAATAATAAAATAAAGTTAAATTTATAATACCCAACAATTTTATAAAGAAACATAATATATCTCAAATTTTATATTAAACTCAATAAAATCGTAACCATAATCTAACGAATCTAATAGTTAGAACTCAAAATGCAACGCAACGTAATTTTTGAACTTTTTCTGAGTCTTTGCAACGAGTATTAATGTATCAGTAAGTATCAGGAAGTGTCAAACACGACACATCAAGATTTTTGGAAATGTTGGTGCTTCATAACTTGTAATTAGAGAAAATGAATAATTGTAATAAAATATTTGAGGGTTTGTTTTATGTGATACTCTTATTGTTTCATACAAAGGTATTAATATTTCATATCTTTGACATTTCCTATATATATATAAAGGTGTATAATATCTACATGAGACATGAAGGAAATAGAAAACATGAATTTCACACATAAACCCTTCTATAAATTAAAAAAATATTTTTTTCATGTTACATGAGAAAGCTTATCTCGTGTTACATATTCATTGAAATTCGAGTCAGTACTTTTTTTTTTTTAATTGTAAGATCCATCTAATTATGTATTTATATAAGACAATGTTATCTTATGTGTGAGAAAAATATTGTCCTATAAATTATGAAATTGACTTTGTAGTTTGTACATTTGGATGGTTCTTCTTTTTTTTTCTTTTCTATTTTTAATATATTGAAAACCGAACAAATCGCCTACCTAGTACTCACCCCTCTTGTTGGATGGTTCTTCTTTCGTTCCGATCCGTTCCGATCAGGCGCTCACTGCCAATAAATATAGATGCTCTTCTGTTTTGGCCACTTTCCTTTTTCAATTTCAAATTTCTTTTGGCCAAGATTTGATTCCATTCCATTTAATTATGTCTACAATCATTAGGATGGGAAAACTCAGATAATAAACTTTTATAAATATTTAAGTTAATACATGTTTGTTCAAAATAAATAAGTATCCCGTGAATTATTGGGATATTTCAAAATTTAAAAATATAAAAATGTTTAAAATTATAGGAAAATTGTGTTTGATCAATATAATTAAGGAATTAACGTTTCGATAGATAAAATTATCTCCTACCATCCCAAAATAATGTCATTTTTGGATTTGAAAAAAATACATGTTTATTTTATAAAATATATAATACAAAACAAAAAAAATTACTAAAATATACTTTAAAAAAAATATCAAAAAAGATGTCGTTTTGAGATTATTAGAGATAACTTTATATCATATTATTCAGGAAATACTTTTCCCTCTAAGTAAAATATCAAAAATATAAACAAAAATAAAAATATTTAAACTTATAAAGAAAATGCAGGTAATTAATTTAAAAAAGGTGAATTTAAATTTTAAAAAAAAATTAATAATCACATGCATCATTATTTAAAAGAAAATAAATTAAGAGATTAAATCATTTTAAGAAAAAACTTTCTGTAATTTAATATACAAGAACGGATTTATTTAAAAAAAAAAAGTTTGAATCATAGGATAGGATATTGTGACACATAAATAATGTTACGCACAATGTTATGACCACATCTTAACCGTTGATTTCCGTCAATCAACGGTTATCATTTATTGCGAATTAATAATTAATTGATGAGTTTAATTTGAAAAATGATAACCGTTGATTGGCGGAAATCAACGGTTAAGATGTGATTATAACATTGTGCATAACATTATTTATGTGTCACAATATTCTATCCTTGAATCATTTACTCTCATTTTCCCACTTAAAATGTCGTTTTCATTTACTCCACGTTTTACTTTTCAAAATCAACATTGACTTCGTCTTCCGTGGTTAAAAACACACATTACATTTTATAAAAAGATAAGTACTTGTTATAAAAATAAAAATAAAAAGTACTACCAAAAAGAAATGCACACAATAATAGTAGGAGTAGCTCAGCCAGTTTTCAACCCAAGTCTTTGAAATAACAAATCTTTAACTTTTATAATAGTAATAAAAATCACCAACTAATTTTACTTTTATCCAATGCCGATTTGGTAATTATGTTTCTTTTTTTAATCTCTGGTTATAATATATTATCCTCATCAAAATGGACAAAAAATTCAGATAAATTAATTAATGAACCTGCGTTTGTTCGAGTTGAAGCAGCTCAAATTTAACTTTATATCACTTTGGCCCACTTAAAATTCACATAAAATAAAGGGGGAAATGAACTAAATTATTATTGTCTGTTGCAGCTAAAATCATTCATATATTTATTTATTTTTGGTGAATCTAAAGTCATTTATTTATACATTTCGATTTGAAAGGGTTTTTTTGTGAGGGTTAAAAGTATTTGATTTAAAATATATAATTATATTAGTTTTTGTTTTCTCTTCTCTTCCGGCACCGCAATTGCTTTTATCCTATTGGATCAGCTGTCAAAATTATCTTTCAAGTGAAATTTTCGACTTTCTGTATAATAATAATAACAACAATTACCACCCAAAAAAAAATAGTAACAATAATAATAATAAAACCAAATCCTATAGCATAACCTCTAGCGTCAAATTAACGCCAAACTTGAAGAACAATTAATCTTCACAACTTCGTCTCAAAAAAGTTGCAAAGTTGGTTGAATTATAGGTGAAATGATCCATCATGTAAGTAATATAATTAGTTAAACAACAATAACTATATGTGGAAAGGACCAAGCACTAGCAGTAACCAATTCAGAACTGCGGACAAAGTCAAAAAGAAAGAAAACCGAAGCTTAACTTCAATTTATGGGTCCACTTTTATCACCATTTTTTCTAAATTAGATGCGAGGCCAAGTTTGTAATCTTCGAAATGAACAAAAATACTTTTTATTTTACATGCATTCTTGGCTACGGTTACCAAACTTTAGTTTTCAATGCCCAAATTAAGACTAAGATAGGTCAGGGAGTGATAAGAAAAGGCCACTACACAGCAGTGACATTCGGTGCAGCAATAGCCTCCACTAACCAAATAGAGACACTCTTTTACCAAAAATGGTGTCTTCGTTGCGTTCACGCAACACCTTCCTTTCTATTATACTTGTGCCTATCAAATCTATAGATTTTGTGTTGTTGTGTGCATGTGCTTCTTCCCTGAATACACCTAAACATACATTCACACAATTTCGCACACTTCTCCATGCAACGCATATGTAAACCAAGTTTTATGCACATTAATTGGTGCTTGACTTATGCTGGATACTCAGGTCAAGTGGTTTATCTACATCTTAATTATTTCTTACCTTATTTAATTTTCACGAGAGTTTTGACCACTTTGAAGTACGAAAATGACCCATTATAATTGTTTGTGTGATCACGTGCAATGGGCACAAAAATCAACAGTGAACCCCATCGAATCATTGAGATTATTTTGGCAATACGCATGCATTGAATTTTCGGTATATATTCTATTCATAACGTGATATGTGTCTTATTTTTTGTCAAATACTTTCTTACTTAATTTTAAAATAAATTATTTATTAACAATTTGATAAAAAATAAAACACGTGTTACAATATGAATGAAAAATGCACTAAAAATTCAGTATATTCATAATAGTGAATAAATTTTCAAATCATGATTGTTATTAATAAGGAGAATGTATTTCTCCTTTCAAAAGGAGAAAAGATTTTTTGCAGCAATCAAAAATAACTATATCTTACTGATAAAATATAATTATTTTTAAAAGATTATTTTTCTCACTCCTCATAAGACTATTGACTGAAGTGGCGGAAAGAGAATTATATCTTATCAGTGAGACATAATTATTTTTGTGTTGCTCCGAAAAAATCTCTTCTGTTTTTGTAAGAAAAAGTTGGAGAACCTAATAAGAATTATAAAAGAGAGGGTAGCATGGGAACATGTGAGATCTACACATGTGCATCCCTTAGAAGAGCTGGCAATGGCAAGGGTGCACATAGAAGCACCTAGCCCACCAATTTGCCACTTTGATGCAATGTACAAAAAATTGAGCAGGTCCTAATTAATTAGAGGATAGTAATTTGCATGTAGAATATCGACGGATATCAATATTTTGAAACACGTGATCAATTCTTCGACACGTTCTGACACATTTTTTTGACACGCAATCAATTTTTTTCGACACGCGATTAACATTCCAACACGTATCTGACACCTTTTTTTTAGGTCTTAATTTCAATTTTATTAACTAAACATATACAAAATAATTTATAAATTTATTTTTTTCTGTTATAAAATTTAACATGAAAAAGTAACAAGATACGAAAAATTATTTTTGTTTATTTGTTTATATTTATGTTATGAAATTTGAATATTTGATTAGTTATATAACTTATTATGAGTTGTTACATGTATTAAATATAAATTATGTTATATATATTAAAAATATTATTTAATATTAAAACGTGTCTCAATGTGTTAAAATATAATATTTTGTCCCGTATCGTATGTCACTCTCCGTAACATTGAGAAATGGCAACCTGAGTAAAAGAGAGAAACAGAAGCAAAATAGAAGGGGCGAATCTAGGTATGGCCCGCATTTACCAAAACATAATCTTTTTGCACATAAGCCAAACACTGTTATCACCGCATCGCAGATCCACAATATATTATTTATTTCTGGCTTGAAGCCCCCATTCAGCAAATTAAGATTAATATATGCGACGGTGACCTTACGTATCTGAATTTTCTACTATCTTAATGTTTGTTAATCAGTTTTAGTTTAACATTACTACTGTATGACTGAAGTATGATAATATTTCACCTGTATACCAAAATATTTATAAAAAAATAAAGAGGGTAATTTTTTTAATAATTCCAAACGTTTTACCTTTTCTATCGACTTTGTCTAAATAAAAAAAAGTATTCTCACTTTTTCAGATTGGGTTTTATTTAAAATGTACGTACTATCAATTAATTAATTAATTAAAAAAGTCAGGTTATTAAAATACTTCAACTAGTTTACTTATAATGAAGTTCATGAGATCTTATACAAATTTAAGAAACTAAAAGTAATTTTACAACAGAAGGACAATATAAAATAATCAACGTATTAACTATTAAGGTACTGTTCAGATATATATAAGGAGAAGGGACGAGGAGCAACTATCCAGATCTTGAATCTTAAGCATATTATATTCTAATTTCCCGTAGTCCCTTGTTTTCTTATTTGTCGAAGAAGACAACCCGCATGTTTCTACACATGGCATGTCTCTATATACAACAATGATTTCTAAACTTTTTTTTTTTCTCCATTCCCCTTACATATTGTATAAGGGGAGAAAGACTATAGGGCAAGAGATTTATTTTTTTAGTGCCCTACTATTATTCGTATGAGTTTAATGATTTTAAAATACATTGAAATTTTAAAAAGGAAAAAGAGGAATGAGAGAGAATCAACGCAAGGTACTCTTTCAAATTGTAAAGACAAGTTATTCACTCGCCAACTTCAATATATATTGTATACTACTGTCAGCTAATCACTATTAAGTTTATTTAAATTTAGTTTGGTTAAATTTAAATTTGATTTCAATAATACTAATTAAGGTATATGTGCAAAACTTTAAAATTCGTAACTTTTGTGAGGAAAATTAATATTTATAATAAAAACACTCTCTTCTTTTTTGTGGGGGTGGGGGGAAGGAATACTACTTCAAAATATCTAATTATTTACCGTATCAAGTCTCATGAGTGGTTATATAAGTTCAAGTATATGATAAAAAAGAAAGATGTTAACTTTTATACTAAGCAGTATTAATTAATTAAATTTAGCCACTTCCACAAATACTCGCTACTTTAAATTGTGTTATAGGCGATCTTAGTTAATAACTTTTTTGTAATAAGTTCAAAGAATTGAAATTTAAAAGGTTTTGTGGGGAGAGGTTGTATCCACGATCATGTTATCACTTAACTTCGAGGGTATTAGTCCTTAACTTTCGGTTGGGAGATACGTTTGGAATAATTTTCAAAAAAAAAAAAGTTGAAATTTGATTTCTTTATTATTAGATAATAAGTGAGATAAGGAACAAAAAAGAAAAAATCTCTCGTTAAATATATAATCCACACTATACATATGAATAAATCAGTGGCGGAGCCACGTGCATCATGGGTGTAGCTTCAGTCCGGATTAAATTTTAACAAATTATTATTATTATATGTAATTACATAATTAATTATAATTTGGCCCGGGTTAAAATTATAATTTGCCCCGGGTTACATTTTATAATTTGCCCCTATCTAAAGCTTAAAATATTTTTTGGTAAGAGATTTGGATAAGTTGTATTGGGTTATGTGTTCAATTTCCACTTGTATAAAACAAATATTTTTAGTAAAATTAAAAATATTTAATAAAATTATAATTCTTCCTACTGCTTGCTCAGGTGCTCTGTATTTAATATAATTTAAATGTGGAGAGTTATATTTATAAACTTTTTGTTTATAAATTCTTACAAACTACGGTATGTACTTTTGGAAGTACGCTATGCACTTCCGAGAGTATATAATATAAGGGTTTTACAAGAGTTATGTTGTAAGAAAAGTGATTGTGTAATGTTATAGAGATTCGTTTTGCGTGCCTTATTTTTTTGTGCTTCAAAAAGTGTGGGTCTCACAAAATATTGTGTGTGTAGGAAACTTTTTGTGTTATGTTAAATGATGAATGCAAATTCCATATTATAATTTGCAAAAATTTGTAAACGGATCCTTCCCCAATTTAAATATATTATGATATGAACTAATTAAAATTAAGAAAAATAAATACACGTATAATTTTTTGGCTCGGGCTCAAATTTGAATCGGCTCCGCCACTGTGTATAAATTTTTGTGGGAATTTTAGGAAAGTTTTTATTTTAGGATATATATATGGTATTACATGCTTATAAATCAGAGTTATTGATATTTTTTGATCTAACGGTTCTCAGATGAGGTGTCAAATTTCAAATTTGACACTGTTGTCAAAAAATCCTACCTCATATATATATATATATATATATATATATATATATGTATAATTAGCTTTTCTCAAAATATTATATGAATATTCTTGTTTTAATATGTTAGTTTATATAAATTAAGGGAAAAACGTTTGTCCCTTTTTTTTGTGAATTACGTTTGTCCTTTTAAAGGATATAAATTTGTATCATTTTATATCTTAACCGTTGATTTCTGTCTATAATTCATTACGAATTACTAATTAATTATTAAATTTGACCGAATAAATTATAACAGTTGATTGACAGAAATCAATGGTTATGATCTAAAATGATATAAAGTTATATTCTTTAAAAAGATAAACATTTTTTCAATAAATTAAATATGTTGACAGTATGTTTCATTGGTAGGAAATTTATTTTAAATTTTTTAATATTTTTCATGTTGTATTTCCTTCCTTCAATGGTTTTAAATTGTGAGTTTTGTTTTATAGATTATCATCCCATGATCATATAGGTTTAAAATGAAAAAGTAAAAAAAATAAAAAAATCAAAGAACAAATTATATTTTCACGTTCTTTATCATAAATATAATGTGTTTTATTAATATCATGTTAAAGGATATAAGTTATCTCATGTCATAGAGATAAATTTGCGGGCTCCATCGTCTAAAAATTAAAAAGAAAAAAAAAAGTGGCACAGTTATCAAATTATCACATGTAGCATAAGAGTAACTTTTCCCAAATATAATTGGCTGAATATATATAAAAAAATAATTATGTTTATTTATAAAAATGCAACCTTAGCATTTGATACCACGTAACATTATAAGACAGCATATGACTTGAATAAAACTTTAGAAAAGGCTACACCAAAACTTGACGTGACATTACATAATTTGAAAAAAATTCAATAGAAGTAAATTTAGCAATTAATATAACATGGCATTAAAATGATTTTAGAGAGCATATTTTAATACAGTGCATATAAAAAACTGTATTTAGGTTGAAGTTATCCAACTTAAATATAAATTAATCATAATTAGTTAAATTTAATGCAACTGGATATTTATGAGAGAGATAAATGTCAGGTGAATGAAGATTGTTCGTACTGGAAAGAAAAAATATATTCCTCAAAAAAAAATATTCCTCCTCACTTGTGTTTTGAATTATAATATCGTGATGTGGAGATTCTTGTATATTACAAGAATATTCCATTCATCCCAATAAAACAAAATACAAACTATAAATTGTATAAACTGTTAGATTAAATTTTAAACATTATTTAATTAATCTAAAGTTAGTTTTTAGTCGTAAAAACATCACTCTAAGATATATTATAACTTCCCTCTCATTTGGGGAGGATTTGTAATAAGCTCTGAATTTATTATTAAACAAAATAAAGCTATGTATTTTCTTGGTCCAAATGATCCGATGGATAATACACTGTCCTTTGGGTGTGTTTATTCGGCCAAATCTAAACAAGTTGTTTGAACCAACTACTATAACGTGGCAACCTCATAGTCATAATAACTTAACTTCTCTAATTTTTAAAGTAAGGGCTTGCATAAGCAAGGTCCCTAAAACAAGGGTTTTAAGTCGAAAAATAATAAAAGTCGTAAAATTCGATAACTCCATAATTTTATGATCATGTATTTCATTACATTAAAATTGTTACGGAATATAATATAAATCATTAAAAAGATTGTCACCTACTACCTTAAGGTTTTGGGTAAAATGATTCTTTAACATGGTATCAGAGCTTCAGGGACCATGAGGCCACGAGTTCAAAACTCACCACCCCACTTTCAGGTGGAATTAAGAAAAATACGAGGCAGACCAAAAAAATGGGCTACTGCAGCATAAGGCAGACCAATAATAGGGTTGTGCCATATTCCACGCTTCAAACCCAAAAGACTCTTGCGTGAGGGGGTGTGTTAGAGAATATAATATAAATCATTAAAAAGGCCGTCACCTACTAACTTAAGATTTTAGGTGAAATAGTTCTTTAACAAAAATATAACATAAATAATAAAATATATTAACACAATATTTATTTATTAAATAATATCGAATTAATATCAAATTAGAACGAAGCGTCATGAAAACACCGAATATATTTTTCATAACAAAGCAAGTACGATTAACTTTAAACAAAATTGAGTTATTAGCAACAACAACAAAAAAAGGAAAGAAAAAGAGTTATTGGCCAATTTAAGTATTGAGATACTCTATTCAATTTAAGAAATGTCCTTTCTCAATTTAAGTATTAACTTTAAATAAAATATGGAGGTAAGAGAATAGGAACAAATATATTTAAAAGGAACAAATATATTTAAAAGCACGGTTAGTGATTCAAGGTTGTGAACATTTATTTGTTTGGTGTGGAATAAATTAGAGAAACATTTGATTTGGGAAATTGGTGATGGTAATAATATTCTTTTTTGAAAGGATAATTGGATTTAAAATGCAGGTAGGCTGGTGGATAAAGCCTTAAGTCCGATTCCTTGGAATGAAGGTGGCTGATTATATAAACAGTAATGGAATTTGGGATCTTAACAATCTTTCAAGGTGACTCCCAAATGATGTTCTGCTTAACATCTGAGATATGCTCCCTCCGAATCCTCGTGATGGGATGGACCACTTGCTTTGGAATTTAAAAGGTGATACCAAAGTTTCTGTTAAGGGTATTTATGCCACTTTATCTGGTGCGGTTGAGCAGCAGGATTTGGCCCCTATTTGGAAGAAAATTTGGAATTGGAAGGGACATCAGGTTATTAGGCTGTTTATTTGGAAAGTGCTTCACAATAAAATTCCTACAAAACATTTCCTTAGCCAGTTTAATATGGGTTCAGCTTCTTGCCCAATTTGTTAGGAGCATAATGAAGCTTGTATTCACTTATTGAGAGATTGTAATGATATGAAGAATTTGTGGTCTGATTTGATACCAATAGATATGCAAGTTTCTTTATTTTCTGCCAATTTATAGCATTCGATAGAACTAAACATGTCACAGATTAGTTTTTTCAGGGATAATATCCCTTGGTGTACATGGTTTGCTACAACTTGCTTCCTTGCATGGAAGTGGAGGAACGAAAGGAGTCATGACAATCCAAATCAGGTTCATGATTGTCAATACAAGATTCAGTCAGTGATAGCCAAAGTGAGAGATATACAAGATGTTTTTCATAAGGTTAATTTAGCTCAAAATAACCTATTCCATTTGGATACTTTGATTTGTTGGAAGGCTCCTAGAAGCAACTGGGTAAAGATTAACACTGATGAGCGGTTAAGGATAATCAAAGATTAGCAGCTTGTGGTGGTGTTATTAGAAATAATGCTGGTTAATGGTTAAAAGGATTTGCTTATAGAATTGGTAGTTGTGATGCTCTTACTGCATAATTATGGGATAATTTAAAGGGTTTGCAACTGTTGTGCGGATTGACTGGCAAATTTTCCTTTTATAAATGTTAATTCTGATGATTTTTGTGTTTTTAATTCCCCTTTGGAATTGGTTTGCTGTTTAATGCAGATTTAGCTTTTATTTGTAGAACTAGTCGTATTTCAGTTATTTAATTTGTGTTGTGGTGTGTTTTACCCAGCTTGCAACAAAAAATCGTTTTCTCGCAAAAAAAAATATTATTTTTTTAATAAAAATTTACTAAAACGTAATCGTTTTGAATATATTTATAAATGTGTAGCACTCAAACACGTCCATAAGGGTTGTGACCGTTTAGGAGAGGGACACACCCCCACAGGGGGTGTGTTCTAAGTGAGAGAGACACCCCGCAAGAGACGCGAGCTAGAGGAGAGAGATACGTCCCACAAAAGGCATTTTTAACATAGTAATTAAAATCCCGATTTAAATTAGCGCTTTTATGATTTTTTTTAATCAAAATGATTTCATCAAAATTTCACACGCTTCTACGTTTTTATGATTTTTTTATGTTGGGATTTTACATTTTACGATTTTTTATTCTCCTTCCGCTTTTAAGTAAAATCTCAATTTTAACTACCATGATCTTTGTTGAGACAGACACGCCCCACAGGGGGCGTGACCTACGTGGCTTATATAAACCCCACTTTTTTCTTTTTCACTTTTCAGACATTCTCTCTAAAAAATAACCTCTGACTTCTATTTAGATTTTGCCTTCAGCCTTTTTGAACTGTGAAGCTAATATCTGCTTTCTATTTTTTAATTACAGCAATAAATATATTATATTAGTGATGTAGAAATAGTTAGTGGCATAAAAAATGGTTAGTAGTTTGGATTAGAAAATGATTAGTGACTTAGGAATTGGTTAGTGACTTCTAAATTGGTTAGTGGCGTAAGGTATCATTAGTGACCTAATATAATTATGTAGGATAACAAAATATGAACATATATTTTCTTAAATAAAATATACATTTTAATTAAAAAAATAAATAAATATTAAAGTAGCCAATATTGATTTTATTTAATTTAATTTAGTATGATTCAATGTAATGTAATTTGATTTAAGTTAATTTAATTTAGTTCAATTTAATTCGATTTAACTTAATTATGATAAACAATTTATTTTTTTGTAACGGTATTCTGTTATGGCTGATTCATCTTCATCTAAGTCGCTGTGGTTTGCATCTGATGGTGAGGTCGAGCCTTTCGATCCCTGTACACATGTACTTCCTGGACCGTATAGGTGGGCGATACTTCGGAAGAAAACACAATGCATCCACATTTCATAGACCGTGTGGAACGAGAATAAGGTTAGAGGGTTGAAGACTCGACAAAGTTAGAGGTTAGCCCGTGTGGAACGAAGTAACGACATCATCAACTACATGTAATAATTAATAAGAGTAACAACAGGAATAAATTACATCAACAAAATCATATATGCATATACCAGTCTTCCTAACATACGTTCATGATGTTGTGGTATTTGACTCGAGGCCATGTCATGACGTTCTATTATTCGAGACTCCCCCAAATCATGCCATGGCTGGATTTGAGTAGTGAACCTACCACATTCTTCGTCATTGTACAAAGCACTCGCATCCTCCGCAAGAAAAAGATCCTCCATTGCGATGTTTTCTTATCGTCATTGTAACAGCCCGTGTTAACCCGGATTGTTAACATACTATCGTATTAAGCCACGCTTAATAAAAATGCGGAATAACTTTTTCTTTAATTCAATTATGATGTCATTAAACTTAACCAACTTGATTACTTAATCAATTTCATAAAATACTGCCTGTATGTAAATTGCAAGACAACTAACTGAATACCTCATATATAAATATAATGTGAGTATCTAAAGCCACAGGACTACAACACGTAGCCTGGACCAAAATCCTGATACTTTAAATACAACTTCAAATAAAAGACAATAACCATCATGTGGCATGGACAAACCCCATGCTCACCAAATAAAGCAACAACGCCCAACGATAGTCTCAACATAAACTTAACAGCAAACATAAACAACAGTCAATAATCAGCATCCAGCATGTCAGCATAACAGCAAAACATAGATAGGTCTAACTCAGCTCTGTCCTCCTGCCACCTGAGCCCTCAACAGTACCTGAACCTGAAATAAGCGTCCCCAAACGTGGGGTGAGATCTCTAAACAAGAAATCTCAGTAAGACAAGGGGTCCTCAAGGATCTTCCACCCCAAGCTCACTTACATGTGTAATACAAGTTCAAAAACAGTATTTACATTATAAGTTCCAAAACTATGCGATGCAGCAGATAATCATGCCATGTGTGTTTATCAAATCTACTGGCCAGAGAAATGCAGGAATACGTCTAAACCCACATGAGTACAAGGAACCCCGCTTGCACCTCACCCACAGCCTCACCATCTTGTATGTACTACATACTCAGGCTTACCGTATAGGTGGACACCACATGCATATCATAAAAGCACATTGCATATAATAGCTCAACAGCATTTCCAAAACATCAAAGCATGTAACACAGCATGCATAAACCACATCCCCATGGGACATGGTGGAACCACAAAATGGCTAAACCGAGGACACGAAAGCTTACCTTGCAAGCTAGCTATCCAAGCCAAGAGTCCAACCACTCTCAAGTCCAGAAACAGCAATATCACGATCTGATATGGACCAATAATACATCATTAATTATGCATTACAAGCATACAACTTAAAGACTACGTCTTTCCTTCACGTTTTACGTCTTAAGGCTTCCAACAAAGCCATAAGCCCTTAATCATATGATTCTGACTTAGTTCATTAATTACAGAAGTTAAACTTCCTTAATCTAGGGTCCACAAACCCCCAATAGTTTACTGTTCATACAGCACAACTACTGTTCTGCGAAAACCCAGGATATCCGGATATCACAAGGGACATATCCGGATATGCCATATCCGGATATCACACTGGCCATATCCGGATATACCATATCCGGATACCCAGATCCCACATCCGAATATGGATATCCGAATACCATATCCGGATATGCATATCCGGATACTGATATCCGGATATCTGTTCGACAAATATCCGGATATCTCACGACAGAATGCAGTTTCTGCATTTCGTGAAAATATCATTCCAAGGTTCCATTTTTAACACTTCAAAACGTTAAAGCATGCATTATTATACCCACTTAGGTTAACCTTCCAGTTGGTTACCTACTTAACCCAAATACATGCAAAGATGACACCTTTAACCCATCAAAACACATGATCAAGTGAAGACAACTCACCAAAGGTTCAAAACAGAGGCAAAGGCTGCTCTTGGAGCTCACCACCAACTCCAAAGGTTCTGACTTCAAGGGTGCACGAAAATGTCACACAAGCAAGGATCTTTCTTCACAAAGAAAGCTCCTTGAAGCCTCACAAACCAAGAACCACACCTCACCACCACCAACCCAACAAGATAGCCTTCACAACCAACCCAAACAGAACCTCACCACTCAGAAAAGGCACCCTAAACACTCTCCAATGCTCACACTCAAGTGTTTGCTTGATCAAGAAGGGAAACAATGATCAAAGGAGGTGACTTTGGTGAGAAATGAGGGAGAAATGAAGAAGCAAGGGGGCTGGTCACAAGGCTGCAGCAAATTTCACGTAGAAAAAGTGTATGGCCTAGGGTTATGTGCCTAGTATGCATATATATAACCACTTGGCCAATTAACGCGCAGTATTAGCCTTAATAGCAAAGTAAAAGATCTTGATCCCAAACTTCGGAATCTAGGCCTAGACATTTTTCTAAGATTTCTCATATTTTTATTTTATTTTTCGGAGCACCTTTCCGGTACGCGCTTTTCCATAGCCAGTATCGGTTCTGGCATCAGATTACGTTATTTTGACCTGAAACTTGTTTTACAAGTCCTACATAATATTCTAGTAATTATCATGCATTCATTATAATTTTCCGGGATACTTTTCCGGTACGCATTTATACCGAGTAGCAGAACCGGTATCTGCGCTTTTCTTCTGAAAAGCGACTTTCAGCATTTTTACTCCTCAGTATAATTATTTAAGCCCAATAATAATTATTAAGGTCAATTATGGAATCATTTCCTAATTATCATAATTAATTCACTAATTACCTTAATTAGCGGTGCGGGTTCTTACATTCACCCCACCTTTTTAAGGATTTTGTCCTCAAAATCAGAAACATACCTGTCTCGGAAGTCGGGATACTGTCGGAGAAGCTCATCCTCACGCTCCCACGTGCACTCCTCGGGACTACGCCCAGTCCACTGCACCTTGACCATCAGAATGATCTTACTTCTAAGCTGTTTCTCGCCTCGATCGAGAATCTTGAGTGGTCCGACGGGAGTCTTTAGGTTCTCCCGAACCTCCACATCATTCGGCTGCACCACGTGCGAAGGGTCTGCTATGTACTTCCGAAGCTGAGACACGTGAAACACGTCGTGGATGTTGGCTAGGTTCGGAGGCAAGGCGAGTCGATAGGCAACAAGTCCTACTCTACCAAGTATCTGGTAGGGCCCAATGAATCGCGGGCTCAACTTCCTCACTCCGAGTGCCCGTCCAACACCGGTGACAGGTGAAAGTTTCACAAATACGTGCTCACCCTCACTGAACTCCAGTGGACGATGCTTGACATCATAGTAGCTTTTCTGGCGATTCTGCGCCTGCTTCAACTTTTCCCTGATCATCTGGATCTGCTGGGTAGTATCTTGGACAAAGTCCAAGCCAAAAAGCTCCTTATCTCCAACCTCAGACCAGCAAGTAAGAGTCCGACACCTCCTACCATACAGCGCCTCGTAGGGTGCCATGCCCAGACTAGCATGAAAACTGTTGTTGTACGAGAATTCTACCAACGGAAGGTACCTATCCCATGCTGATCCCTGCTCCAACGTGCAAGCTCTCAACATGTTCTCCAATGTCTGGATGGTCCACTCAGTCTGACTGTCAGTCTGAGGGTTATAGGCGGTACTCAATCTCAACTGCGTACCGAAAGCCTCCTGCAGCGCCTCCCAGAACCGAGATGTGAACTTCGGGTCCCTATCACTGATGATACTCTCGGGCACCCCGTGAAGCCTCACAATCTCACGGACATATAGTTTGGCCAACTGCTCTGTAGTGAAGCTCACCTTCACTGGAAGAAAATGGGCAGACTTGGTCAATCTGTCCACTATGACCCAAATAGAGTCACAACCAGCCTGAGTTTTAGGCAATCCCACCACGAAGTCCATGGAAATACTCTCCACTTCCACTGTGGAATTTCAAGAGGTTGAAGTTTACCAGACGGTTTCTGGTGCTCAATTTTTACTTTCTGGCAAATAAGGCATTTGGACACGTAGACCGCTATGTCCTTCTTCATGCCCGGCCACCAAAAATTTCTCTTTAAGTCCTGGTACATTTTTGTGGCACCAGGGTGGATAGTAAACTGACCCTTATTAGCCTCTGCTATAACCTCTTCGGTCAATGGCCCTCGAGGAATAACAATCCTCTTTTGGAACAACAGCAATCCATCCTCGTTCCAAGACACACTTTCCTGGTTCTTCACATAATCAAGGCACTCTCTTTGCACTTGCGCCTCTTTAATCTTTTCCATCAGCTCATTAATCACTTCTGCTGTTTCCATTTCGAGTAATGCGCCCCCAAACAAGGAGTTCACTCTCAAGTCTCTGAACTTCTCGATCACTTCGTAGTCGTTCATCATTAAGCTGGATAAGCTCACGGATTTCCGACTCAAAGCATCGGCTACCACATTGGCCTTGCCTGGATGGTACCTCAACTCAAAGTCGTAGTCCTTCAAGAACTCCATCCATCTTCGCTGTCTCATGTTCAACTCCTTCTGGTCAAACAGATACTCCAGGCTCTTGTGATCACTGAACACAGCAAACTTCATGCCAAACAGGTAATGCCTCCAAATCTTGAAAGCAAAAACAATGGCTGCCAACTCCAAGTCGTGAGTCGGGTAGTTCTCCTCATGAGGTTTCAACTGTCTTGAAGCGTAAGCAACTGCTTCCCCTTTCTGCATCAGCACACAGCCTAGCCCCTTTCCCGAGGCATCGTAATATAACTCAAACTGTTCCGCAGGATCAAGAAGGACTAACACATGAGCAGTAGTCAGTCTCTCCTTCAACTCCTGGAAGCACTCATCACACTCATGTGTCCACACGAATGGAGTCTCCTTTCGGGTAAGGCGAGTCATCGGTAGCACCATCTTAGAGAATCCCTCTATGAACATCCTATAGTACCCTGCCAAACCCAAGAAGCTTCTCACTTCTGTAACCGTCTTGGGCCTCTCCCAATCCATCACGGCCTCAATCTTGTTAGGATCAACTGCAACTCCCTTAGCAGAAATCACATGACCCAGAAATTTCACCGCCTTGAGCCAAAACTCACATTTTGACGGCTTAGCATATAGCTTTTTCTCCTTCAGCACTTGCAAAACAATCTTCAAGTGCTCAGCATGCTCCTCCTCCGTCTTGGAGTAAATTAAGATGTCGTCAATGAAGACGATCACAAACTGATCCAGGTACGGCTGGAAAATCCTGTTCATGTAATCCATGAACACTGCGGGTGCATTTGTGAGTCCAAACGGAATCACCAAGTACTCATAATGCTCGTACCTCGAGCGAAACGCTGTCTTTGGGACATCCTCCGGCTTTACCCGTATCTGATGGTAACCGGACCGGAGATCGATCTTTGAATACACGCAAGCACCCCTGAGCTGATCCAGCAAATCATCAATGCGTGGAAGAGGGTACTTGTTCTTGATTGTCACCTTGTTCAACTGTCTGTAGTCGGTGCACAACCGCATGGTCCCATCTTTCTTTTTCACAAAAATGACCGGTGCTCCCCAGGGAGACACACTCGACCGAATGAAATCTTTCGCTGAAAGCTCCTCGATATGCTTCTTCAGCTCCGCCAACTCTGGTGGCGACATCCGGTATGGAGCCAACGATATAGGCCCCACACCAGGCAATAAGTCTATGGAGAACTCTATCTCCCTCTGCGGTGGAAACTCAGGAATCTCCTCGGGAAACACCTCGAGGAATTCCCTCACCACAGGAATGCCAGTGAGATCCTCCTGTGTCCCACTCACCAAACCTCCCAACATGACATAGCCAAATGCCCCTGCTCTCAAGGCCCTCCTCGCCTGTAGGACTGAAATGAACGGTGAGGAACTGGCTGTGGACCCACTCGGAGACATCACCACTCTCTTGGCACAGCAATCAATCAATGCACAGTTCCTGGATAGCCAATCCATGCCTAGAATAATTTCCAAGTTGGCCATCGGTAATCCTATCAGATCTACCGAGAAGTCACGGCCATCCCACTGAAACGCTACATCGCGATGAACAGTGGAGGTCAAACATTTTTCTCCGGTGGCGGTGGTCACCCGCATCGGTGGAGAAAGCACATCACTGGACAACTCAAGCCCCACAGCAATATGGGTAGCAACAAAAGAATGTGTTGCCCCGGAATCAAACAGCACATCAACAGCTGAACCACCAATGGTAACCGTACCTCGGACCAGGTTCGGAGCTCTGTCCGACTGCTGACGATCAAGTGTGTATACTCGCCCTGTAGTAGGTGGCACTGCTGGTGCTCCAGTAGGAACCATCTGCAATGGCACAGCCTGCACTGCAGCAACTCTTGTCGTCGGGCAATCTCTGGAATAGTGGCCCTCCTTGCCACACTGGAAGCATATCAGCTGTCCGGTAGAACACGGCCCAAAATGTGACTTCCCACATCCCGAGCATCTGGGAGCAGGAGGTCTAGCTGTGTTCCCCTGAGTAGCAGTCTTTTTAAACTGGTTTGGCGCTTGCTTAGCCGTCAACTGTTTGCCTTTACCCTTGTTTGCAAAATTTCTGTTCCTCCAGGGAGTGGAACCGCCGGTACCCTGTGGCACCTCGATCTTGGCCTTCTTGGCCTGACTCGCACGGCAGTAGTCCTCAATGTCGCGGCACTGCTGTACCAACTCCCCGAAGTCTCTCGAAGCGGAACCAGCAAGATGTCCAGCAATGTCCTCATTAAGTCCCCTCCGGAACTTAGCCGCAAGAAAAACGGGAGTCGGTCTCGCCATACGGAAATAAGCGAACTTGACCAGCTCATTAAACTTGGCCAGGTACTCGTCGACAGACAGCGAGCCCTGCACCAACCGGCCAAACTCTCCCTGCTTCATTTCCTGAGAGTCATAAGGAAAGTACTGACCCAGAAAGCTCTCCTCGAAGAATGGCCACGTCATCACACGGCCCTGCATCTCGTAGATGTGAGAAAGGTTGGTCCACCACTCATGGGCCTCGCCCTCCAGCATGTAAGTGGCGAACAACAGCTTCTGCGGATCGGTACACTGCATGATCCGGAAGATCTTGTCCAACGCCTGTAACCATCTGGCAGCAGCAATGGGATCATAAGATCCGTCGAACGAAGGTGGCTTATGCTTGCGGAAAGCATTCAGCCGGCGATCGATTTCGTCACGATCCTCAGCAAATACGGGGATGGTCTGCATAGCCCCCGTCAAGTGACTGCCCTCACCCATCTGACTCTGGGTGTCCTCCTGGTGACTAGGCGGAGGTGGAGGCGGTGGCGGCGGTGGAGGTGGTGGAGGACACTGGCCAGCAGCAGGACCAGCCCTCAACTCCTCCAACATGACCCTCATCATAGTCATGTTGGCCATCCGGTTCTCCTCCAGAACCTCAGCCGTGGCTCGCCGGTTCGCATCTCTGATAGCGTCCCGCATCGCCTGGTTTGCCAACCTCGTGGCTTCCTGGTCGGCTAGTCGGGCCGCCTGCATCTCAGCTAATGCAGCCAGGATAGGATCCGATTGATCCTCGCTCGTACTAGGGTTCCTCCTTGGTGGCACCATGACTCTGCACAAGTTACACAAAGAATGAGTTGATCAGGCCCACGCCATGTGGTCACATATGCATTATCATAACACACACCAATCAGAGAGAACGCAAAGTAGACACGCAACGAAACATCCTAAGTTATTGCAATACATACAGGCTTTTCCCTAGAAAGTGCTCTGATACCATAAAATGTAACAGCCCGTGTTAACCCGGATTGTTAACATACTATCGTATTAAGCCACGCTTAATTAAAATGCGGAATAACTTTTTCTTTAATTCAATTATGACGTCATTAACATTAGCCAACTTGATTACTTAATCAATTTCATAAAATACTGCATGTATGTAAATTGCAAGACAACTAACTGAATACCTCATATATAAATATAAGTGAGTATCTAAAGCCGCAGGACTACAACACGTAGCCTGGGTCAAAATCCTGATACTTTAATTACAACATCAATTAAAAGACAATAACAAAACAATGTGGCATGGACAAACCCCATGCTCACCAAATAAGGCACAATGCCCAACAACAGTCTCAACATAAACTTAATAGCAAACATAAACAACAGTCAATAATCAGCATCCAGCATGTCAGCATAACAGCAAAACATAGATAGGTCTAACTCAGCTCTGGCCTCCTGCCACCTGAGCCCTCAACATTACCTGAACCTGAAATAAGTGTCCCCAAACGTGGGGTGAGATCTCTAAACAAGAAATCTCAGTAAGACAAGGGGTCCTCAAGGATCTTCCACCCCAAGCTCACTTACATGTGTAATATAAGTTCAAAAACAGTATTTACAATATAAGTTCCAAAACTATGCGATGCAGCAGATAATCATGCCATGTGTGTTTATCAAATCTACTGGCCAGAGAAATGCAGGAATACGTCTAAACCCACATGAGTACAAGGAACACCGCTTGCACCTCACCCACAGCCTCACCATCTTGTATGTACTACATACTCAGGCTTACCGTATAGGTGGACACCACATGCATATCATAAAAGCACATTGCATATAATAGCAACAGCATTTCCAAAACATCAAAGCATGTAACACCACATGCATAAACCACATCCCCATGGGACATGGTGGAACCACAAAATGGCTAAACCGAGGACACGAAAGCTTACCTTGCAAGCTAGCTATCCAAGCCAAGAGTCCAACCACTCTCAAGTCCAAAAACAGCAGTATCACAATCTGATATGGACCAATAATACATCAATATTTATGCATCACAAGCATACAACTTAAAGACTACGCCTTTCCTTTACGTTTTACGTCTTAAGGCTTCCAACAAAGCCATAAGCCCTTAATCATATGATTCTGACTTATTTCATTAATTACAGAAGTTAAACTTCCTTAATCTAGGGTCCACAAACCCCCAATAGTTTACTGTTCATACAGCACAACTACTGTTCTGCGAAAACCCAGGATATCCGGATATCTCAAGGGACATATCCGGATATGCCATATCCGGATATCACACTGGCCATATCCGGATATACCATATCCGGATACCCAGATCCCACATCCGAATATGGATATCCGGATACCATATCCGGATGTGCATATCCGGATACCATATCCGGATACTGATATCCGGATATCTATTCGACAAATATCCGAATATCTCACGACAGAATGCAGTTTCTGCATTTCGTGAAAATATCCTTCCAAGGTTCCATTTTTAACACTTCAAAACGTTAAAGCATGCATTTTTATACCCACTTAGGTTAACCTTCCAGTTTGTTACTTACTTAACCCAAATACATGCAAAGATGACACCTTTAACCCATCAAAACACATGATCAAGTGAAGACAACTCACCAAAGGTTCAAAACAGAGGCAAAGGCTGTTCTTGGAGCTCACCACCAACTCCAAAGGTTCTGACTTCAAGGGTGCACGAAAATGTCACACAAGCAAGGATCTTTCTTCACAAAGAAAGCTCCTTGAAGCCTCACAAACCAAGAACCACACCTCACCACCACCAACCCAACAAGATAGCCTACACAACCCAACCCAAACAGAACCTCACCACTCAGAAAAGGCACCCTAAACACTCTCCAATGCTCACACTCAAGTGTTTGCTTGATCAAGAAGGGAAACAATGATCAAAGGAGATGACTTTGGTGAGAAAGGAGGAAGAAATGAAGAAGCAAGGTGGCTGGTCACAAGGCTGCAGCAATTTCACGTAGGAAATGTGTATGGCCTAGGGTTATGTGCCTAGTATGCATATATATAGCCACTTAGCCAATTAACGCGCAGTATAAGCCTTAATAGCAAAGTAAAAGATCTTGATCCCAAACTTCGGAATCTAGACCTAGACATTTTTCTAAGATTTCTCATATTTTTATTTTATTTTTCGGAGCAACTTTCCGGTACGCGCTTTTCCATAGCCAGTATCGGTTCTGGCATCAGATTACGTTATTTTGACCTGAAACTTGTTTTACAAGTCCTACATAATATTCAAGTAATTATCATGCATTCGTTATAATTTTCCGGGATACTTTTCCGGTACGCATTTATACCGGGTAGCAGAACCGGTATCTGCGCTTTTCTTCCGAAAAGCGACTTTCAGCATTTTTACTCACTCAGTATAATTATTTAAGCCCAATAATAATTATTAAGGTCAATTATGGAATTATTTTCTAATTATCATAATTAATTCACTAATTACCTTAATTAGCGGTGCGGGTTCTTACAGATGGCATATACGAAGACTTTGGGCTTTATAAGATACCACCTGCTTGGTGGCCTTCTTCTTTAGGCTACTCAGATTTTTACACTTCAAGCTCTTCAAAAACCTCTGATTCCGATGGTAAATAGTTTGATTGCCCGTTATTTTTTCTTGTAGTAATTGGTGAGAGTGTTGGCGATTACGGAGGTGGGGGATAGTATGTTAAAACAATTAAAGTAAATTATTTTAATGTAGGGTGATAGCTACCTCCACAATATTACGAAAAAATGAACAATGGAGGGCCAATTAGCAAGCTTTATTCACAGAGCAACATGGATGCATTTAATATAGATTTCATCAACTCCTAAACTCCATGTAACACACATAAATATAATGGGTTTCTCTCTCTTCTGTTCATATGATTTCACATAGATTCTACGCGCTCCAATAGGATAGAATAATTTATCCTATCATGTTCTTTTTCATTATTTGGTGAACTCAGGAAATAGAATAAACTTATCAAGTTGAGTCATTTTATCCTGCCCAAAGCCTAATAAATTATAATTATCATTGGAGAATTTCTTATTCTTGTATAAAGTCAAAAGATCCCACCGATAAGATTATATATGTGCATAACCAATTCCATCAAATCTAATATTCATGACACAAATTTATATCCATGGAATTGTCACATTCTCTCAAAAAATAGACTTATTATTTATAAATATATAAAGTATATTTTTCAGTAATTCATTGATTTATTATTAATGCTTAATTTGAATAGGGTTATAATAAATTTACTTATGCTGAAGGAACTCATTTTATATGGATCGGGATTTCAAAATTCTTATTCTAAAATGGAAAAAAAAAGAGGACGAATGAGATATTTGAGAAGAAGAGAGAGATTTAAGTGAAATTCTTTTTTCCTTTTTGGGAAAAGATGCACCTAAAAAATGGTGCACTGGGTCTATATTAAAAAAATCCCTGCTGAATACCCTATTTTATGGAATAAATCATTGTACTATTGTTATACCAAAGATTCAGTACATCCTATCAATAAAAATATGACATGTCAGTCCTTTTTTTTTTCTGTCAAATTTTCTCTCTCTCTCTCCTCTTACGTGTAATGCTCTCATTAATAGGATGTACTAAATTTAGGTGTAAGAGTAGTACCAAAATTAAGCCGCTGTACCTATGGGACATGTAGCTGGTGTTTTTAGGACTGCTATGCTACACTTGCTTGTTTCGGCGGCTATAAGTACAACTTTTATTGCCGTTATTAATGTTAATGTTTAATCAGGTGACAGGTACCGTTTCCCAAAAAAAAAATTTATGTTTCTTACTGCAGCTCATTATAACTTCATCAGTTTGGCAGTTTTCAATTAATAAACACTCAAGCATTTGTTAAATAACACTGTTGGTGCTCTCTCTTGATTCTGGATTCCAAACCAAAAGCTCGTCTCTATTGTGCAGTTGGGCGCTAGGAATGGCTTCTAAACCTGACCATAGAGATGGCTCCAATGGTGACACTGCATCAAAGACAACCCACTTTTTCAGGATCATACACCATAAAACCCTTTTGGAGGGAAAACTAGTAAGCATATAAATTTCCCTTTTCAAGATCATCTCTCTATCCACTTTTTTTGCTACTCACCAAAATAATGCTACATTCTTAACATTGATGCACTTATAGTAACTAAATTTTGAAAAGGGTGTTGTGAAGTTTATTAATGAGTTACATTAATTGATGTCTGTTAACACATACATTATATTTATATATCTGGATCTACATGACAGATGCTTCCAATAAAGTTTGTGAGGAAATATGGAGAAAGCTTACCAAACTCTATACTTCTCAAGCTTTCAAGCAGTGCAGAATGGACAGTAAACTTGGAGAAACATGATGGTAGAGTTTGGCTTCAAAATGGTTGGAAAGAATTTGTGGAGTATCACAATCTAGCTTATGGGCACTTATTGGTTTTCAGATATGAAGGAACATCTCATTTTCATGTATTCATCTTTGACCCGAGTACCATGGAAATTGACTACCCCCTCTTAGATCCTAGAAGGGCCTGCAATGGTGAACATAAACCAAGTAAGAAACGGAGAACGAATGAAAATAGTAAACAAATATGAGAGATTCCAAGTGTATTTATGTGGTGTTTAAGTTATGAAAGCTCATAAAGAATTTTTCTTGTCTTTTGTTTAATTAGTTTTCCTGATTTTTTAGGTTTGTTGAAGAATCTAAGTGAAAAAAAAGGAAACATTGACCAGCGTACTGAAATGTCATCCAATACTTCCTTCACGGTGGAAATAAAATCATGGAACTTCAGGAATTACATTGTATGTTTTCAAACAAAGGTATCATAAAATCTAGGTATCCAATTTCATGAATTAAAACACTGATTCAGGTTAAAAATGCATTTCATGCAGGCCTTGCCAAAAGGCTCTCTGAAGGGCTACGTCAAACCTGGTGGACAAAATGTTACGCTGCTGGTTGGTGACAGATCATGGAATGTTAATTTGATCCATTACCCAAAGAAACCGATGACTTGCTTCTGTGCACGTTGGTTAATTTTCGCAAGGGAAAATGATTTAAAAGTAGGAGATGTTTGCTTGTTCGAGCTGTTAGAGTGTGGTGATGACTTGGTAATCAAGGTTTCCATTTCTAAACACTCTTCTGTTAAGCCACAAGCGGGCATTAACCTAATGTAGTTCAGTTCTATTTTTATTTTATTTTGCTTTGTAAGCTTTAAGGTAATTGGAAATGAAAATTATTCTAAACACTCTCGTGTGTCAGTGAACCTAGAAGAGGATCAAATTCATTTATAGATAGACACTCCTTGTTCTCTCTATCTCTCCCCTCATTCAATGTCCCTCAACTTTTTTTTTATTGAATCACTTTCTTTAATGGCAGAGTAAGATATAGTAGGTGTCTTTTAAACGTTACCCAATTGAAAACTTGATGAAACTTTTCTAGCAAGGTATTTTTTAAGTCGTACACGAAAACAATACAGGAGTAGTTTTGTATGTTTTTAATGTGGTATACGATTTTCATGTGGGACATGATACGCTGGCACGTAATTCTTTATTGTTGATGTGCGAGACTTGTCTTATAGGATCAATATGCATAATTGACTGCATTAGTATGAGAAAATTCTCAGAAAGTGTATTAATATGGCGTATTTTTTAATCAATGGCTATACAATGGTAAAAAGCCCATTTTACATACCCCTTCCTAATACTGAATGAGTCAAAGTAGTACAAGCCAATGATGACGAAGTTTCACATTACTCCCTCTCTGTTTCCCTTTTTACTTATATCATTTACAGAAACATGGATTTTATATTTAATTATAAATTGATAACAGCCAAACATGAAGCAATATATGAAGAATAGATGATAAAAAGGTTCACTATGACCAAAATACTTCAAGCATTGAAACCTAATGCTTTTGAGGCCAAATCTGTTATCAATGGTGCTTGGGCCTTGGGTCCATTCTTCTTTATGCCTGAAACCTCTGATCTTGCGTTTCCAGACCTTGAATATTGGGTTTTAAATATTCCTGAAATAGAACAAGCAGCTCACTAACATGTTTGCTTAAAGTGTGTTTTGGATAGGTGAAATTGGGCCTTAAATAATTTTAATTATATAAGAAGTTGGCCCAATTTACCCTTAAGAGTCTTTTCTCAAAGACTCAATACACCCCCAAACTCAAGTCCTTTCTTGTCCTCAAGCAAGCAGCCTTCATAAGGGTTCCATTTTCCTTTTCTCAAAATAACTTCCATTTAAAAGAAAGCAAAACAGAATTCATGAGCATTAAAATTTTCACCATTTCTTCTTTAATCACCGTTGCTCTTTCAAGACAACCTTTTCAACTTAACCAACATCAGTCAAAGACCGGTGTTAGTGTTTCATCACATTCAAAACTTCAAACTGTCAACTATGTACTTTCAAAATTTGAAAGTTTCAAGACCACTCGACTCACCAGCTACTTGTACATGCACAAAACTCGCACATACAAGAACACCCATGGCCTTTACCACAAGTTCCCAGTGTTACACACTCGGTTTCCCTGAAGAGAACTTCACATTCTCAAACAGCGCACCATCATGATTAGGTAATGGCGTAAGGCATCTTGCCTCAAAACCAAATGACCAGTTCTCCATGGACACACGCTCGGTCGAATGAAGCCTCTCGCCGAAAAACTCCCAACAAGATTCTACAGCTCGGCCAATTCTGGCGGAATATCCGGTATGGAGCTAAAACAATAGGCCCCACACCAGGCAACAATTCCACGGAGAGCGCTATCTCCCGCTGTGGCGGACACTCAGGAATCTCCCCAGGAAGGCACCTCGAGGAACTCCTTCGCCATAGAATGCTAGTGAGATCCTCCTGTGTCCCACTCACCAAACTTCCCACTCATGACATAACCAATGTCCCTGCTCATAAGGCTCTCTTAGCCCACAGCAATAAAGGCGAGGAACTGGCGGTGGAATCATACGGAGACCTCTCCACTCGCTAGGCACAACAATCAATCAATCCACACACAATTATTGGACAATCCATCCATGCCAAGGATGATTTCCAAACTTAACCATCGGTAATCCCACTCGATCTACCGAGAACTCACAGCCAATCCCACTGAAACATGACATCTCGATGTACAGTGGTAGTATCACACTTTTCTCCGGAGGCGATAGTCAACCGCAACAGTGGAGAAAGCACAAACATGGGAAACTCACGCCCCACAACAATCGGGGTTGCAAAAGAATGCGTATCCCCGGAATCAAACAAAACATCAACAACAAATCCACCAAAATGGTAACAGTACCTCCAACCAGGTTCGGAGCTCGGTCCGACTACTGACGGTCCACAGTGTAAACATGCCCTGTGGCAGTTGGCATAAAATATGCCTCTGTAGACGCCATAGGAATCATCTGAAGAGGGACCGTATGAACTTTTGCAGCCCTAGCCACTATAGTATAACAATCCTTTGCCATATGGCCACTCTTTCCACACTTGAAGCATATCAGCTCCCCAATAGCACAACGTCCCATATGCTCCTTTCCACATCCCGTACATAAAGGAGTGGAAGAAGGTCTAGCAAAACCTCCCTGCGGTGTAGAGATAATTTTAAACCGGTTAGGCACCTGTAGCCAACTATTTCCCATTTCCTTTTCCGGCAAACTTCCTGTCTTTCCAGGAAGTAGAACTACTCGTTCTTTTCAACTCAGCATTCTTGGCCTTCTCGGCCTTCCTCGTGATACAAACATCCTCGATGTCCCGGCACTGCTGTACCAGTGTCCCAAAGTCTCTCGAAGCCGCTCCAGCAAGGCGATCAGCTATCTCCTCATTAAGTCCCCTACGGAACTTAGCAGCCAAGAACATCGGAGTAGGCATGGCGATACGGAAATACGCAAACTTAGCCAGTTCATTGAACTTAGCCAAGTACTCGTCCACAGACAACGAGCCTTGCACCAGATGGTCAAACTCTCCTTGTTTCCGCTCCTGCGCATCGTAAGGAAAATATCTCCCAAGGAAGCAATCCTCAAAGAATGGCCATGTCATCTCATGACCCTGCATCTCGTAGGCGTGAGAGGTGTTCGTCCACCACTCATGTGCGTCGCCCTCCAGCATGTAAGTTGCAAACATCAACTTCTGCGGATCGGTGCACTGCATGACCCGAAAGATCTTCTCCAGCGCCTGTAGCCATCGCGCCGCAGCAATAGGATCATACGATCCCTCAAAAGAAGGTTGCTTATGCTTACGAAAAGCATTCAGCCGGCGATCGATCACATCACGATCCTCAACAAGCACAGGGACAGCCCGCATCGCCCCAGCAAGGTGACCAGTGCCCTCAACATGACTCAGGCTCTCGTCCTGAAGGCTAGGTGGAGGTGGTGGCGGAGGATACTGGCCAACAGCAGGACCAGCCCTCATCTCCTCCAACATGACTCTCATCATAGTCATGTTCGCCAGGCGGTTTGCCTCCAATACATCCTCAGTGGCTTTCCTGTTCGCCTCTCGTACGGCGTCCAACATAGCTTGGTTTGCCATTCTCATGGCCTCCTGGTCGGCTTGTCGGTCCGCCTGCATCTCAGCTAATGCAGCCAGGACAGGATCAGGTTGATCCCCGCTAGTGTCTCGGTTCCTCCGAGGTAGTACCATGACTCTGCACAAGTTACATAAAGAATGAATTGATCAGACTCACGCAATGTGGTCAAATGTGCATCATCATAGCAAAACCCAATATAGAGAACACACAGACACGACTCATAACAAAACATCCTAAGTTATTGCAACACATACAGGCTTTTCCCTAGAAAGTGCTCTGATACCATAAAAACTCATGATCAAAGGTGATGAAGCTTACCCAAGCTCAAAACAGAGAAACAAAGGCTCTTGGAGCACACCAATGCAACTCCCAAGTCCAGTACACACAAGGACACGAAAATGCTACACCAAAGGTTGGTTCTTGCACCCAAAGATCACTTCTTGGACCTCAAAGTGCCATGATCATGGCTTCCCTACACCCAAACCACCAAGGCAGCTCTAAACAGTAGGTTCAACCCTCAAAACAATCCTAACCAGCACCCTCAACTCAACAAAAGCTGGACCTCAACCTCACAAGACACACACTCTAGTGTTTACAAGGGAAAGGAGGAAGAAAAGGGGTCACCAAGCTCACAAATGGTGTAGAAGGCAATGAAACAGTGATACATACTCAGCCTCCAAGTGCCACTACGTAGAAAACTGATATCCTAGGGTTTTGTGCCCAACATAAGAGTATTTATAGTCACTTAGGCATTTAACGCGCAGTATTAGCATTAATAGCTACGCAAAAGGTCTTAATCTCAAACTTTGGAATCTTAACCTACTCATTTTTCTAAGATTTTTCATATTTTTATTTTATTTTTCGGAGCACCTTTCCAGTACGCGCTTTTCCATAGCCAGTATCAGTTCTGGTATCATTTCTCATTATTTTGACTTGAAACTTGTTTTACAAGTCCTACATATTATTCTAGTAATTATCATGCACTTATTATAATTTTCCGGCATACTTCACTGGTACGCAATTATACCGGGTAACAAAACCGGTATCTGCACTTTTCGTCCGAACAGCAACTTTCAGCATTATTACTCACTTACTATAATTATTAAAGCCTCATAATAATTATTAGGGTCAATTATAGAATTATTTCCTAATTCTCATACTTAATTAGTTAATTTCCTTAATTAACGGTACGGGTTGTTACACTTCTCTAACAAGATATGTAACCATTCACTCTCTTTCAAACTTTCCACACAATGTCTCACAGGATCTGTTTTCTCTCTAAACCTCACTGCAGGTAACATCAGCATAGGCTTGATGGGGTGCTAGGACTTCATAGGTAGAACAATGAGCTTCAGCTAAATCAAAGGATCTTGGATTGGTTCATATGTGGACTGAAAGAGGTAGGAAATTTATAAGGGAATTGGTTTGTTTGATTATGATGGAAGACTTTTTCCTTGAGGCTTTCATTATATGATGCTCTTGACCTATATGCAGGGAAATGATGAAAAGTTTGATGATACCTTTGCAAGAGGGTATCGTCAGCTTTTTGAAATGTTATTTGAGCATAGGAGGGTGTCTTAGTACATGGCTGAAAGAGATAGAACTTTAAATGAATTTTTCAAAAAAACTTTTGTGAATTTTCCGGATTTCCCCCCATTCCCTATTGGTACATTTAAGCCTCACACTAATGCTTTTGCAGAGAGAACTCCTTCAGCAACCAAGACTCAATCCCCTCTCACTCCATCTACAAGACATGTAGAGGAAAAACAGTAAGCATCTTCCTCATTGAAGAAAAGAGGAAGACCAAGGAAAATTCAACAAATGCCAGTGGTTGAGGAGGAAGAAGAGCTGGAGCAGGAGGAATTTGAAGAAGAAGAACAAGAGAAGAAGTATGAAAAATTGACATTGATTCACCCTTAAAATCGGATGAAAAGTCAACATACTTGTGAGTTTTCCTTGACATTGGCCACACAGCAGTGTCTTGCACTTTCCTTTTCTGCCTTCCCAAGTGACAATAATAACAATTGCCACATAACTACAATGCGAACCAATTAAATCAACCCATAAAAGCTTTAGCACAAAACATAGATAAGCAAAAAGAAAAAGGTAGTTACTAAAAATTAAAAAAAGAAAAAGAAAAAGGTAACAATGAACTATTTTACATTAAATATCCAACTATGACAATTATGAATTATATTTCCAAACACCCTATCCCAAAAGTTGTCAGCACAATAAGATATAAAATAATTGGTCTAAATATTGAGGCTTTTCTAAACATAGTATAAGACAGAACATGTTGCTATATTCCAGAGTACTAAAACATTATTTTTTTTGGTACATAAAAGTTTATGTGGGGTTAGATGCCATTATCCCACTAGGATCAGGGCAGACTTCCCAACTTTTTTGAGGATTATGGGAGTGATCACAGATTGCACCACCAACAAGGTCTTCATATCAGCCAGCAGGATTCGAACATATACCTTTGTGGGGTACAAGCCTAATCCTTGACCAACTATGGCCACCCTCATTAGCAACTACTCAAACATTCAATAAAATAAATTTTGAAAGAATTGACAAAAGCACAAAAAAGAAGAAGCTAATGACTTAAAAATAAATCCATAGAAAATCTAAGGAAATTGGAATATGGAACAATAACAAACCATCTGCAGAACACTCATTTACCAAAATTATAGTGGTTGTCGTACACCAAATATGGGCTTTAAGATAATTCAGCTACTCAAGGGTCCATATTTGAGGTAAATTCCCCAGGCGTGTGATAACTGAAAAAGACATCGAAGATATAGAATTAACATTAACATGACTGGGAAAGTTGGCAGTTAGACTCCAAGACATAGCCAAAGTACTATGGATTTGTGCTTTTCCCACCATGAACAGGAAGAGATGTGAGATGCTGTTTTACGCCAATATTTTTCTTCAACTTTCAATTCCATTTTGTCAGGCTAAAGAAATTATATGACTTCTGAGAAGGGAGAGTCCTTTACAATAAGCTTGTGTTGCTTCCACTTCCTATGAAGGAGGATCCTGATACTGCCAAATAGAAGTAAATTATCAATTTCACATCATAGTGTACAATTAAAAAAGTAAGATAGTTGCTAGAGAAATATAAAATAAAAATTATTAATGTAGCCTTTATCTAACAGTTTAATCATAAGAGTTTGGATTGAATTGGCGCTTTACTTAATGCCTAAAACTATAACAACTTTTTATTCACCCAAAAACGAAGTTATATTAAAAACAAAACTGCTTAGGAATACATTAATGCTAAGCACAAATCTAGCGAATGAACAATAAATCATGTAATGTAATGTGTTATTAAAAAATTCAAAGTAAGGACATACTAGTTCAGTCATGTTTTAAGGAAGTAGCTCCAGACCAGCTATGTTAAAAGCAAACAGTAGGCTCTACTGCAAGAGCAGCCGGTTAGCATGCCCATTCAAAAGTGCCAACCATTAGCACGCCAATAATTTCTTGCATTTTCAAGGGAACGGGCATGTTTAATCTTCAAAAACAGCTTGTAAGCCCTATCTGTTTCATTTGAAGCAAGCAGCCTGTTACTTAATTTACTATATACAAGCCTGCTTGGGCAGAACCCTTTGTGCAAAGACTCCTCCATAACAAGAACAGCATTTTCAAGTTGTCCTATGTTACAGAGACCACAGATGATGTACTCATAAACTTCAACATCAGAACTATACCCACACTCTTGCATGTCCTGCCAGACTCTTAACAATGTTCCACATTTTCCAAACTTAGAAAGACGCATAATCAGTATCTTATAAGCATCCATTGATATCGAGCACCCTAGTTTTCTCGTCTTCTTGTAAATCATCAAAGCAGCATATGGTGGACCATAGCTACATAAACGCTTGATGAAGGAGGTTATAGTCCCAGTAGAAGGCACAACTCCTTGCCTTAACATCTCATCAAACATAAGAAGCACATCTGCCACTTTCCGGACCCTGAGAAACGCAGTAATTATTCTAGTATATGTATCAAGATTAGGTTCACAATTATCACTCAACATCCTATCATAATACTTCATACACTCATCAAAATCTCCAACCGATACGAAATTGAAAATCATTGCATTATAGGCAGCAGTATCTGGCTGGCAATTTTTCTCCTTCATATTACAGAAAACCTCAACAGCCTCTTCCAATCTACCTGCTCTGCCCAAACCCTCAAGAAGGAAACTAAACGTCCTGCAATCAGGACGAAAGCCATCAGCTTTCATTTCCTCCATAATCCTCTCAATCTCATTCACTCTTCCAAACTTAGACCAACCACCAGTAACAATATTGTATGTAGTAACATTAAAAGGTATCTTGCCTTTCATTGAATTAAAAACAGAACTTGCAGCACCTACATGAGACCGTTGACAAAGGCATGACAAAAGCACATTTAAAGCCTCTGTATCGCGATTCAGCCCGAGATCATCCAAGTTCCCAAACACCTGAATTGCTTTAGACACATGACCAGCCCTAACAAAACTATCAATAACAATAGATAACATTAACAAATCAGCTTCTATGTCATCCACCCTCATGTCATTCAACACTTCCATCATAAACATAAAAAACTTCCTTCTACCTAGTGCCTTAACAATCACATGGTAGCTACCAATATCATTAGGCACCATTGGCTGTTTAATTGCCCACTTAAAAAATGTAACCATGGCTTCACCACCAAGATTCCCTGAGTTCAGTACCTTACCAAGAACACCAACATTCACATCAACACCAACATTGGATAGAGCCTGTTCAATTGCAGCCTTACCCTTTAGCTTCTGAAGAAAAACTCCACGCAGTTTCTCTTCAGGAGACAAAAAACCATCAACGGATTTCGCTTCTGCTACTGATTCTGATTTTGATTCGCAGTTTTTCGACACGGGTTTCTCCAATTTGCACCTGGCTATCGGTAAAAGCTCCGAGATTTGCTCGAGAACGAGGCGTTCGTTGAGATTGGAACGGGTGATTGTTTGATTAGGGAACAGTTCTTCGTGGTCCAAAGAATTTTGAGGAGCGTGGAGAGATGAGAACGGAGATGAGGGGATGAAACCGAGCGTGGAAGCAACACAGTGCTTCGCTTTGGCGAAGCGAATGAGAAATTGCAGAGACCGAAACGCCATGAATGATGAACTCCACCAGAGTTCAAGACCAGTAGTATACTGAAAGATTATTTTCCAATAATCTCCTAAATTCATTAAAGAATAATTTATTTTTAATTTCTTTTTTGGTAAATATTAAAGAATAAGTTAACTACTAAAGTACGGCAAAAAAATAAATTAAAATATTATTATTTTAATAAATAATTACGAATATATAATTATTTTAAACTTTATGAATATAGCGCATTTATTAACACTCAATTTGGACACGAAGATTCATTTCCAAACCAGGTCGGGAATGTCACGCCATTCATGCCCACTCTAGGCATGACAATTCAGTTGTACAAGACAATCTTTTTGGAATCAATATTTTTTAGAAAACTCGTTTAATAAAATCGATTTATTTTTTCGTTCCCGAGATATTGATTTATTTTTTATGTTAGGGAACAAAAAAAAATCAAAAAATTTCTGCTTTTTTGATTCTGGGTACAAAAAGATAAACACTTATCTCTGTCAATTATTCTCCACCACTACCATCATCACCACCGGTCACCGCCACCACCATCCCGACACGACCACCACTGCCATCGTCGTACCACCACCACCACCACCACTATTACCATCACTGTCACCACCATTACCACTACCACCACCACCACCATCATCGTAGTCATTGCCATCACCACCACGCTACCAATACTGCTGCCATCGTCGCTGCCGCAACCACCACCACTACCATCATCGCAAATATGTCATCTCCATCACCATCGTCGTAGACACTGCTGTCACCACCACCACTACCATCGCCACCATGTCATCTCCATCACCATCGTCGTAGACACTGATGTCACCACCACCACTTCCATTGCCACCACACCATTACCACCACTACTACCATTATTATGTCACTGCCACCGCCACCACCACTGCCACTGTCATCGCCACCACCATGTCATCATCATCACCATCGTCACAAACACTGTCGTCACCACCACCACTACCGCCGCCACTGCCACTATGCCACCATTACCACCACTGCCGCTGCCACCACTACCATTATCACGTCATTGCCATCACCACCACCATGTCGTCACCATTATCACCACCATCGCTGCGGCCACTGCTGTCACCACCATCATCTCTACGTCACCGCCACCATCACCATCACCACCACCACCACCATTACCATCACCACCACCACCATCACCACCACCACCACACCACTACCACTACCACCGCCATTACCACCGCCGCCCCCACCATGCCACCACCGCTACCGCCACTACCACCACAACGCCATTACTACAACCACCATTGCCACCGCCTCCACCACCATCCATATGAAAAGGAAAGTGATGATCCAAAAGAATTTTATGCTTAACAAGAATGATCTTTTATTCTATTATTTGTTGTGTTATTAAACACAATTCTCATTCTCAGAATAAAAATAAAACATGTTATCAAACACATTTTTTTTCTCATAAATTGTTCCAAGGCACAAAAATAGAAAAGAATTATTTCTTTTCAGAAATAGTGCCAGGGAATATAATGGTTGTCATGCACACCCATGTCCGGGGCAAGAATGCCTTGGCCTATGTATACTCCAAATTTTCCACTTTTCACTATCACATTATCTCTCTACCTTCTCTCTAAAAAAATTCTTTGACTTTCTCTGTAGATCTCTTCTTGAGTTTTTTGTGCAACGAAGCTTTGTTAGACAACTAAGTCTTAATATCTGATTCTTTATTTTTTAAATACAGAAATAGATATGTTATACTAGTGATCTAAAAATTTGTTAGTGATTTGAAAAATTTGTTAGTGACTTAGGAATTTTGTTAGTCATTTATGCAATTACTAGTGACGTATGAACTTGTTAGTGTTTTAGGCAATTGTTACTGACGTAGGAATTTGTAAGTGGCTTAGGAATTTTTCACTGACCTAGGAATTTATTTGTGACTTAGGAAAAAATTGTACATGTAGTTTAATATATTTTTTAAATCTTGTATTAGGCATGTAAATTATTTGAAAATGAAATTACTTATAACAATGAATTTGTAATTTCATATAATACATTATTATGTCTGACTCGTCATCTTCCGAGTCACCTCGGTCTACATCTGATCACAAGGCTAAGCCATCTGATCCCACAACACACGTGCTTCTAGGGCCATACTTGTGGGAAGTACTTTGGAGGCGCACATAGCACACGCACGTTTCACAGGCTGTGTGCAACGAGAACAAGGTTCGCAAACTGAAGACTAAACGCGGTACGATGTAAAAGGGACCATCTCCTGACGATATTCCTACATTGTCATACAGTACCTTTCGCAAGCTAGCTTCATACATGTCGCACGCATGCAACATATTCAGGTATGCATATGAGCAGTGTTATAAAAACCGGACCGGACCGACCGGGTCGAACCGGAAACCGGTAAACCGGCCATGTAAACGGTCAGAGTTTTAAAACGGATAGGTAATGCTTTTGAACCGGTACGGACCGGGTTAACCCGGCTATTAATCAGTGACTCGACCTAGAGAACGAGCCGGTCGTCTTGGGCCAAGACCACGTGGATACTGTCAATCATGTTGCACTGAAGGCATGTCTAACACTTTATAAACATCATATTTCTCCCTTATTTGGCAGATGTGGAACCTTTAAATCTTTAATTTAGGATTCAAACGAGAAAAGCTTGAAAAACTGTCAGAATAATATTCACGGGTTCTACAAATTTGAAGTTAAGCATGCCTAACCAATTTGAAGAGCTTTTAGCTTTGAGAATGGATTTGGAATTTCCATACATTAACACTTTGCTGCTCATCAAAACGGTCCTTGTTCATATCGATTATCATGGGGTCTACTTTTATGTACGTCAAAATCACGCTCCTATAAATGTGGTACCAGGTCTATTGGGGAGACGGAAACAAAATAAAGACAGGGTTCATGGTACAGAAATCTAGTGTGAGCAGCTTTTCATTTTACTGGTAAATGATGAATTATCACGTTTAGGGAAGACATTGGACAAAAAATGAATTGAGTTAGGAGACAAGGATAGTAAGAGAAGTAAAGAGATAGTTTTAGTTGGGTCCATTTTCTTTCCTATGATGCATTCTATTCGTCTCTATTATTCACACACAACATAACCACGCTCACTCTCTTTCAAGAAGTCGCACAAACACTGTAAACAAAAAAAAAGTCGCACAAACACGCTCTGTTTCAGATCCGAGGAAACCACATAACCCTAAGCCTCAATCACACAGTGAGCATTCGACATTCTCATTTCTCTCTCCTCATCATCTTCTTCTTCTTTTCTTGATCTCCAGCATACTCATAATCCAGAGAGAATTCCATCATTCTCATTCCATTCATTTGACCTCGAGGTCAGGGAGAATGCCAAATATAAGTTTTTTATATTTTTTTTAATATTTATTTTATATATACAACCGGTTCAAGCGGTTCAACCAGTGACCCACTAGTTCTACCGGTGACCCATTAACCCAATACCCCGACCAAGTCATTGACCGGGCCGGGTTTTATAACATTGCATATGAGAATGTAATATATTAGAATATTCAATTTTTAATACAAAATTTGGTAAATTGTGTACTTGATAATTTGGTTGATTTGATTGTCTGTCTACATGTATTTCAGATTGATCCCTCCCTGATCAATGCTCTGGTCAAAAAGTGGAGACCAGAGAAACATTAGGTCAATCACGCCCAAAGTAGGCTAGATAGGGTTGTGGGCAACAATACACGGACACACAATTTTTTTTTTGAGAAATGGCGTATCGGACACGCTCCGACACGTTCCGACACGCGGTCAACATTTTGGGACACGTGGTCAACTCTCCGACACGTTTTTTCGACACGTAGTCAACTTTTTCCTACACGTGGTCAACGCTCGGACACGTTTTTTTTTAGTCTTAATTTTCTTTTATTAACTAAAAATAAAAAAAATCATTTATAAATTAATTTTTTTTTCTGTTATGAATTTGACATGAAAAATTAACAAGGTACGAATTTTTTTTTTATATTTATGTTTTAAAATATGTCCCAACGTGTCGAAATATGCCATTTTTTAAAATTAACGTGTCGGTGTGTCGTGTCTATGTCCGTGCATCATAGGTTGTGGGTAGAGGTGGCAAAACGGGCTCACCCGTCAAACTAGACGGGGCGAGCTGGATTTCTCAAACACACCGCTTGCCAGCTCGCGCGGGCTAAATTTTTTTTTCTTAGTGTAGAATATCATTGGGTCAGCGGGCATCTCGCCCTGCCCGCCCAAACGGGATGGGGCGAGCTGGGTTTTTTAGCCCACCTTCAAAGGCAAGCCGGGGTAGGCCATTTTTTGATAAGCTTATGGCGGGGCGGGGCAGGCTGCCTGCTTTGCCACCTCTAACTATAGGTCATGCCTAAAATAAGTTGGATAACTCATGCATTCACACCTACATAGGGCGTGAATTTTCACGCCTAAAATAGGCGTAATTGACATGGCATTCCCGCATGGTTTGGGTATAACAACCCTCATTAACAAATCTTGAAATTATAAAAGGATAATAAGGATGATTACTAGTTTAGACTAACTTTGGAATAAGTAAGCATTTGATGTGAATTTTGTTGAGTAAATGAGTGAATTGACATGCTAAAACTTGTGATGATATAATTTATGTCAAGTAAGGTAAACTAGACCCAAATGAGAATATTGATAAAGTCTAGGGTTCAAAATATAAATATGTGAAAGTATAGGGACTAAATTGCAAAAAGGCAAAATAATAGCCTAAGCTGAATTTTGATTGTGCAATTAAATTCTCTATATGATTTTGATGACTAGAAGTGATCTTAAATTGATCTAATTATGTTTTGATAAATTTATAAATTTGATCAAAGTTCAATTAAATAAAAGTCAAAGGTATGTTAAATTGATTGAAAAATCAAAGACTGTTGGTAAAATTGACTAGTTTGCTAACCTAGTCTTATTTCCTACCAAATGATTGATTGAATGCATTCTTTTGGTTTATAATATGGTTGAAAATATATTTTTAAAGATGGACCAATCATATTAATTTAAAAGGATGACTAAGTCAAATTGAAAAAAGTTAGTAAACTAATAGTTAAAGTAGTTTTGTTGAATTTCCTACATGTAATTGGTTGTTTGCTTTCATATGAGTCCAACGAAATTATTTCCCTTCTTTTCCTTATATGTGGCTGAATGCATATATATTAAAGTAAACAATAGGAATTGATCAAGTGTTACGTTTCAAAAGTCAAAAATGGTAGGCTATGTTAGAAAGTTAACATTTAAGTAACTTTGAGATATTTTAACAACCAAAGGCAATTTCTCTCCTCTCCATACTGCATCAGCCGAACCTTCTAGTGGTGGGGAGGAAATAGATGGACCAATAAGAATTCATATGGTGTTGATAATTGGAAAGTTGAAATAAAGGTTAAAAACTTGAAGATAATACAAGTAACTTAGATATTTCCTACAAGTGGATGGGCTATCTCTTACCTCTTTATGAACCATGTAATTTACTCTTTTTTCTCTCTTCTTTGAGCTTCCTTATGGCTGAATATGGTTCTTAGAAAAGGGCAAGCTTATATCCTAGAAACTAAACACCTTTAAGTTAAAGTTTCTACATGAAACTTGTAATTTTTGAGCTTGTAAACATAACCATGTAATTAGTTTCTCAAGAGGTGTTGTGTAAAGGGTATTTTATGTTCTCTAAAGTCATGGAGGTATGGCTGCCTTGGTGTGCAAAAATGAGGTTTTTGATGGTTTAAAGTGTGGAAATTAACCTAGTATTGCTTTGGAAGCTATCTAAGGTAACCTTACTTGATTTCTAGTGATTTATTCTTAAGATTTCATCTATGTTCTTCTTACTTGATGACTAAAAAGATGATGTTTTAATCTTGAATATTTGATAAGGTTTTCATAGGATTAAGGCTTGGTTGTTAATTTAAAAATAAACTAAGAAAGCTAAGCTTGTAAAAAAATGCAAGAAGATGGCTTAAGACCAAACTAGGGTTTTCGACATACGCATGGTAAATATAGTATATCATGTGTTTGATGTTGTGTTAACATGAAATCATGATTAAGTGTTTGTATTTGAAAGTGTGAAGTAATTGAATTTAATTTAAAATTGAAGAAAAACAAGAATACCTGAGTATATAGGTGATTCAGCCATGCCATGTAAATTGGTATGGAAGTTGAGTTCAATGGTATTAAAGTGTTCAATGATGTTTTTTTTTTTGGGTGAAAATTGATGTTTTTAAATTGTGATTGGAATGAAAGATAAAGTGTTGAATTTGATGGAACACGATTAACTTAAGTAGGAAGTTGATAAATCCTAATGGTAGCAATCTAGCCTATGTTTTGAAAATTTTATAATTGGAGTTATAGGACTCTAAATTGAGTGTGGTTTGTACTGAATTGAATATATGTAAGTCTATTATCACATATCAAAAAACTTAGAGTAATCCACCTAGAATTGGGGTTTTTGTGAATAAAAAAGTGAAGGTTGTTCAAGCTATAAAAGAATTTTGTTTGTTTTAGGCCAAATTGTAAAGGGCAGATCTCACTCATTTCTTAATGAAATGAAGTGTGTGAGGTATCAAATTAAAGATTAAGCTATCTAGTCTCTCGTCTCAAAATATGAGATTTTTATGAATGCTGGATCGTGCGCAAAATTAGAAAAGGTGGACATTGTCCAAAATTGCCCTGTATTGGCAACATGTTACATGGAGTTTGAAAATTTCATAACTCATTCGTTTCTTAACGAAATGGGACAAATCTTATGTCAAATTAAAGTCTCAGATGTCTAGTTGTAACGACCCGATATTAGAAATTAAAACAATGGAGTCGCCACCAAAATTATTTACTTTGGAAAATTTGGAAAACCTTTTATTACAAACTGGTCTTTTTAAATTATAGATCAAAGATTCGGGATTCTAATTATGCGCAAGGGAAGGGTGAAAACTTAATCCCACTGCACCCCTGACACATCCTTTTTAAAAACGGTTACCTTAAATTAATTATGCGAATTATTAATAGATTTTAAAAATATTTGGTTTTTCCCATAAAATATAAATATGATCAAGAAGAGAGATAATTTATTAAACTTTATTTTAACTTGACGGAAAGTGTTCCGCTCCGACGTATCCTCCGGTACAGTGAGGAATTCAAAGCTACGTCGTTTTGTAGACATATTTGTGTATGTGATTGATTTTTTTATTAAAAAATTAATAATGAATATTTCACTTAGAAGTTTTAGATTTGAAGGTTTCAGATTACCAAGTCGTCACAACTAAAATAATCTGAAATGATAATTGTAGAATTAACAAGCTGTCTCAACTCAGCTAATCCTTTATTACGAAAAAAACTAAACTTTATTTTAGCTTGACGTAAAGAGTTCCGCTCCGACGTATTCTCCGGTACAGTGAGGAATTCAAAGCTACGTCGTTCTGTAAAAATTATTTGTGTGTTTATTGATTTTAATTTTAATTTCGTTATATTCGATATGCTTGGATTATCAGGTTGTCCCAACCAAAATGATTCGAGCAAGATGTAGGACTAACAAGCTGTCTCAACTCAGCTAATCCATATATAATAATTTTAATATTATAATTTTATTACGAGTCATGGATCACCAAGCTGTCGCACCCAAAATGGTCCAACACAAAAAACTTCGGGTTAACAAGTCATCACGACTCAGTTGACTCCCATTTTATTTAATGATAAATTAATCTTCTTTATTCTTTATGTTCTAAATTGATCCAAAATCAATAAAAAAATTATGATTGTTTGTTTATTATTACTAAGTTATTTTAAAATCATCAGACTGTCACAGTCGAAATGATTGTATAATTAACGGGATTAACAAGCTGTCACAACTCAACTAATCTCTTCTTCGCAACTCACATACTTTTAAGGGAAAATATTTTCTCATGTTGTATGAGAATTCAATTCTCATGTTATGACTCTTCGATTTGTGTGCAAATTTTTTTATTCTTTATTTTAATAAATGTGGGACCCACCACTAGTTGAGTCACAACATGAGAATTGAATTCTCATGCAACATGAGAAAATCAAATCCCTACTTTTAATTAACTAACACAAATTCAAGGACCGGAAATAATGAAGACTTATTATTATTATTATTATTTCGTTTTGCATGTATTTTGGTTTCCTACCCATTCAATATGTTTTAAATCCTAGCTTAATAAATAAATTAATAATTCACGAGACTTGACGTTGGGTCTTATCCATCTAATAACAAAATGATGATATACAATTTCCAATCTACTGAGTGTGTAGATATATAGATCAAAAGAGCTCATATTTACTAATTTATAAATACTAAAATATTCCAAGAATCAAAAGTTGGATGTCAAATTGCAATAGTGAAATATTAAAAGGGGTAGGATATTATTACTACCCATTCTTTCTACTACCACTCCACTACCACTTTAATCACCATTGGATTAGAGGAAAAGTTGAATGAAGAGAGAGAAAAAAAATAACTTTTTAATCCAATGGTGATTAAAGTGGTAGTGGAATGATAGTAGAAAAAATGGGTAGTAAGAATATCCTACCCCATATTAATATTTGGTATCAGAGCCTACCACTGTGTCATCTCCGATGACAGGCTCCCTGCCCGTTGGAGGCAGCCTTAAGGAAACTCTTCGAGTTTCTTCCAGAGAGAGAGTAAAGATAGTAATGATATAATACGAGGTGAGTAGGAGATGAACTTCTCAAACCATGGATAACACCACCACTGAGAATACCCAGCCTATTATGCTACAATCTTCCTTGTCCCTTCCTAAACACATTCCCTCAAAAATCTCCTCTAAAATAGAAAACCTTATAGAGTACTCTTATGTCCCGGAAGATCCAATAATCCTTGAAAACGCACCACCCTTGCTCAGTCCTTATAATATTTTCAAAAGACAGAAATATGTGCTTAAAAGTATCATTAGGTTGATCTCTACCAAGAGGCCAACCATGAAAGAATATGTTCAGTCCTCCAGGATGGATCAGTGTGAGCTTCAAGCCACTTCTCAAGAACAGTATGTAGATATGGAGATTCCAACTGAGTTGATCACCCATTGGAGACAAGAAGGTTATACTGCACTGCATTTTGGTGCAATAAGACTAATCCTTTCACTTCATGGAAGGAAAGATCTTCCAGTTACAGCTCGTGTTGCTCTGCTAGACTCAAGTTTCATTCATTATGAGAATGCTGTTATTGGAACCGTGCTGACGACTCTTCATGCAGGAAGTGTGGTTTTAACCATCTTTCCAAATTACAATGTGCGTCTGAAAGATGGAACCTTGCCAAAAAGGTTGAAGGTGCATATACAGCTTACTGGGGCTGATCAAGTTTATGAAGCCTATGCAACAACTCTTCATCATCAGATGATCTATAGACTTCAAGATCATGTTGTAGTTCTTCCTCAACTTCCAATAGCCACAATGATGCTTTGTTCGTCATAGCCAAAAATCCAGAAGATACACCTTCCATCATCCAGATTCCGAGAAAGATATCTCGAGAAGAATTGACGGAATTGATTCCTTTAGAATGGCTGACTAATTATGAAAAGATTCATAAAGCCAGCAAGCCCATCCAGTCGCATGAGGCTAGTTTCAGAAGATCTGTTGATGGAACCGTCAAAACAATCTTCAAGAAGCCTGATGCAGTATCCAGCAGCTCTACTCTTCCTATCTTCTAGTCCATGATGATATCTCCCTGGTATAAAGAAGATGGGATCCCTATTCATGGGATAATGCCAGATGGATCTCCCATTTATACTGATCGTATTGATGATCACTTCATATGGGATGTAGATCCTAATATGTGTGATCCTGAGTGTGATTGTTGGATGCACATAGGAGATACTTCAGATGAAGAAGATGAAGAAGAAGAACAACCAAGGAGTAGCAGGCGGCGTTGCAAACCACCTCCTCCTGTTCAAAGAAGATCTGACCCTGATAATGGTCCATGGGTAGGTCTTAAGTCACGGAAAAAACCTGATCCTCTTTGGATTTATAAGAGAGGTTTAGAAATCCTGAGAGAAGAAGGATTACTTCCACCTGAACCACCAAATGACCCTAACCTTTTAACCTGGTCTCCAAAATGCCAACCTGAACCCATACCTTGCATGATGTTTTCACCACATGACTTTCCTCCCTTGGAAAGGCATACTGACCCAACCACAAAAATCACTACTAAACCCATGATTAACTAAGGAGAAGTCCAGCCAGATGGAAAGATGAAGCCATTAAGCCAAGCTGAAGAAGTTCTCAATTGGCAGACTGAAAGTGCTCAAGCTCGGAATACTATTCTGAAAAGACTTGACACTAGAGTGGAAAAGATTTGCAATCAGATGGAAACGGTTGACGACCATCTCCAACATCTCTCAAAGAAGATGAGAAAGCACTATGAGAAGAACATGCAGCAAATAGCCCAGCTTGAAGAAGAAATTAAAAAGCTAGGCTTTACTCCAGAAGCAAACATGAGAGATAGGGAGATAAGGGTATTGAAAGCTGAAATTCAAGACCTGGAAAGAATTATTGAACAAAATATCATATCCCAGCAAAAGCCAGAGCCAACAGAAACCTATTATCCTTTTTTCCCACCTCCTGTGCCAAATTACTATTCTCCTTTCCAAAAACCATCAGATTCTGGACCAACCTATATCCTCCAAAACTTTGGACTTTTCCAACCAGCCAGCCTTATGACCAAAAAACCAGAAGAGAAAATAGAAGTAGTAGAGAAAGAGGAAAACAACCTTCTACTTCTAGAAAACATTCATCTAGAACTAGAATGGAAAAACTCCTTCCTTGTCCTCAGACTCTACAGACCAAATGAATAATCCTAGTTCTTCAAAGAGAACTTTTGAGACTGTAGATCTAAAAGACCAGTTTGCTATAACCCAAACAGAACCTCCAGATACAGATGAATCCCAATCCTCTGAAACCTCAGAGTCTTCCTCAACTACTCAGAGCTCTGATTCCTCAGAGATTTTTCCCAAAAAAAGCCTTTGAACCAACACCAAATCAAACTCCTGAAACCACACCAAACTTCTGATGAAGAACAATCTGATGAAGTAGATTCTTCTGATCCTTTAGAAGCAAATTATGCTGATATTACTAGCATACTGATGGTCAGAACTGCAGAATCTAGGGTTCAGTCATACTATGATTCCCCTGAATCTGAAACAGGTGATGCTACTAGGGTTCAGGAGGACCATGGTTTACACTTGATGATATTTCTCCAAATTTATGGAGAAAAAGAATTTTAGAATTTGGAGCATGGATTGACACCAAGCTTTTAGCTATTGATGCTGACCCTTACAAAGTAATGGAAGAATTTTGCTCCAGGATGATTGGTTCTCTCAAGGAATGGTATCATAACTTGGAAAGTGTCAGACAAGATCAACTTCACCAAGTAGGTACTTCCTCTAATATGCTAGGAGTTCTCCACCAAGAATTCATTGGAGATGGAGATGTTATCGACAAGAAGAACAGGAAAGAATTTTTTGAAATGAAGTGCTGCTCTCTGAAGATAAAAGATCTGGAGAAGCATTTTAAAAGGATGATGCAGAGATTCTATTTGTTGAACGGATACAATGATCCAAGCCTCAAAAACACTTATTTGGCTTCTCTTCCTAAAGAGATTCAACCAGAGCTGAACAGAATGGCGATTGCTCAAGGAAAAGATTTCACTGCACTTACTATAGGGCAGATTCACCATATGACCGTAGATGTGTTAGCATATGGGTGTCCTAGAGACAATCTTTTGATTAAATAAAGGACACTAGATGTAGAACTTTGTTTGTCGCAAATAAATGAAAGCACTATTTATTCAATTTCATATTGTGTCTCGATATTACTGTTAATATTATATGAACGAACTGGATAAACCCCTTGGAATAGAACAGGTATCTCTTGAGTATCTGTGATGAGATCACGATCATGAGGATTCAAGGATATTGCATGTCTATTCCTAATTATATGTTCCTAGTCTAGAGACACTGAGTTTGGGGATCAGTGATCTCGAGTAAAGACTAGTACGACTTATCTACTTGTATATGGATACAAGGTAAAGACCTCATGAGCTGCAGATATGGAGATATCTTAGCTAAAGTCGTGGGTGGACCTATAAGAGTATAGCTCGCACCGAACAGACCCAAAAAGAGACTCTATGAGGAAATCTCACGGATAGTGTCATTAGAGTAATCTCTTTATGTTTGAGTATATGCCTCGTCTGCCTGAAACATGGAGACTCATAGGTATACTGTTGGGCGTGTCCTTAAAGGGCACAGGGCTAGGGTAATAAGCTGAAGGAATTCGTCAAATCTCTGTGAGAGATTAGGTTATCTGTAAACCGGAGAAATCGGGATGACATTTACAGGGACTCGGGAATCTATGCATAGTAAAAGAGATCATGAGATGATCTGCCTTTAGAGTCAGTAAATTGAAGATTCCCTATTTCGAATAAAGCTTACCCTAAACCGCATGGGTTGATACATTTCCTTACCCTAGGATAATGGGAAGATAACCGAGACGAAAGGAAATACATACGGTAACCAAATATGTGCAATAGGATGATCAAGTCATTAATCTGACTAGTTCTGGGGCAACAAAGCATTGCTAGTGCTCTGTGTTGTCATTAATTGGGTTGTGGGCTTGTTGGGCCCAAGCCCAGTTATGTCAGAAGCTAAGTTGGACCTAATGGATCACACACTAACACCTTGTAGTCATGATGGACTAGCTTTAAAGGTATTGGGACTAATAATGGTTGTTAGCCCAAGAAGCTGTTTAGAAGCCCACCTAAATGGGTGGGTGGTGCATGGAGCTTAGTAATGGGCTTGGATAGTCCAAGCCATTACTAATTAATTTAATTAGTTAAATTAATAATCAAATATTTGAATTTCGAATTTTGAATTTGAATTTTGAATTTGGAATTTGAATTTTTTTGAATTTGAAATTTGAATTTTGAATTTTGAATTTTGAATTTTGAATTTTGAATTTTGAAATTCGAATTTTGAATTTGAAATTTTGAATTTTGAATTTGAATGTTTGAATTCAAGTGTTTGAATTCGAATTTGAATTGGTTTTGAAAAGTTGTTTCATAACAAAAGGACAAGACAGGATCTTATTGCAGCATATTCCTTGGATCAAGAAGCATCTTTGGAGCACTTCCTTGGTTGTTTGGTGCGCAAGTTTAAGTGATAAGGATGTCATCTTATCACTTAAAACAAAGCTCCATTCAGATTTGGTGGTTGAGGGAATCAGTGGGTGAGTTTATTCAAATTTTGAATGCAACTACTCAATATATTTGTACTCCTTCTAGGGCTGAATTATGCGCATGAAAAGTATATACTATATGATAGTTTATGAATTTAAGTTTAAATTATTTTGAACTTAATTTCATGTGGATAAGATTGGAACGCAAAATTGGTTTTGCAACAGCTCCACCTTAGCCAACTCTCCTCTATCTATGCACCATTCTGTAGGGTAGATCACTACACCTTTCCAAACAGAATACCTAGCCTCCACCTACACCACTTGTGCGCATAGCAAGCCTCACTGTGGTGTTCATCTGGTGGCTTTCAAGAAAGGGTTATTGCATCATTGACGAACGGTGGCGTGGATCACCATTAGAGGGTTTGAACCCTTCAAGCCTGACATCTGATCTCCCTGACTGATCAGGCCAAAAACAAGGTAACATCATGTTGTCTTAAAGCATGAACCTATGTGTGCATGTATGTTCCGCAGTAAAAATTTTGTTTTACACCTTACATGCATCGGCCTTCAAAGGCCAGTTTACTTTCAAGATGCAGTTGATAAACTCTGCAAGCAGCACAAGTATATGACTGACTTGATGAATCAAAGGTCAAGTATACTCAAGCCTGTAAGAAGTCTTATCTGGAGGTAAAATGCGAAGATAACAATTGTAATTGCAAGACAAAGAAAAAGAATCATTTCAAGAAATATAACAAGAAGAAGAAAGGCAAAAATTCCCAGAAGCAATACAGGTTCTTCAAGAAGAAGAAGTTTCGTGGGAAGAATAAAGGCCAGAAATGTTTCATTTGCAAGAAGAAAGGTCACTATGCAAAGAATTATCCCAACAAGTCTGCTAAAGCAGTAAAGATGATAGCTGCTTTAAATCTTGATGGAGGAGATGTTGAATCCTTGTATTCTGAACAAAGTACTGGAGATGAAAACACTATCTTTGCATTACAAGACTCCTCCTCTGATTCAATAACTTCTGATAGTGATGTTCCAGTTTTTGCTATAAATGAAGTGTTCTATCTCAGTCCAGAAATCCCTAAGCCCAGTGTAGAAGTCCACATCCAATCATCCAAATTCAGTCATCCTAAAAAGGTGATTGCTTATATGGATACTGGTGCTATGAGATCAATGATGGATCCTAAGATCTTACCTCCAGAAGCCTGGAAAAAGGAGGCAGCTTACTTTGTAGCTGCTGATGGGAAAGTATTCAGAGCCAAATTGATCACTAAACAACCTATAGGGATAAGATTTTTCCCTGAATGCGTTTTCTGGATGAATATCATTGGATATCCTCTGCCTGATAAAGATGTTTTGATAGGCATGGATGTTTATACTAAGGCTAAAAAGCTTCAAATCCTTCCTCAAGGGATAATATTCAAAAGAGATTTCAAGCCTTATTCAGAAACCTCAAGATTATATGCTTTTTCTGAAGCTCCTCTTGAACTTGAGGATATCAAAGGAAAACTTCTGCCTCTGTGTACAGAAAATCATGGAGAATTCTCTCATCCAAATCCTCTGTGGAAGAATGAAGACTTTTTTGTACAACTTCCTTTCAAGTTCAATGAAGATGTCAATCCAACCAAAGCCATTCATCCAGGAATGTCCCCATCAGACCTTATATTGGCTAGAATTGAATGCCAAGAACTGTTGAAGCAAGGATTGATAGAACCTACCAAATCTCCATGGGCATGTCAAGCCTTTTATGTGGAAAAAGGTCAGAAAAAAATCGAGGCAAGAAAAGATTAGTGATTGATTATAAGCCTCTAAACCATTTCTTGCAGGATGATAAATTTCCTATTCCTAAGGTTGACACTCTTCCTATCCTTTTTAAGGATGCTTATATCTTTTCCAAGTTTGATATGAAATCAGGATTTTGGCAACTTGGATTAGATCCTACTGACACATGTAAAACTTCTTTCTGCATTCCTAATGCTCAGTACCAATGGAAAGTGCTTCCATTTGGTCTTAAAGTAGTTCCTTCTCTCTTCCAGAAAGCAATGACCAGAATCTTTGCTCTATTTCTGGATACAATCCTTATCTATATTGATGATGTTCTTCTTTTTTCTAAAAACATGGAAGAACAAAGAAAATTGCTCAATCAGTTTGCAGAACTAGCTAATCAATATGGGCTCATGCTTTCTGAGAAAAAGATCTACATTGCCCAGACTGAAATTGATTTTCTGGGAATGCATTTCTCGAAAGGAACGTATCAACCACAGCCACACATTGCAGAAGGACAACAGAATATCCTGATGAAAATCTCACTTTTAAACAGATTCAACAATTCTTAGAAATTGTTAATTATGTAAGAGATTTCATTCCTCAAGCAGCAAAGTACACCAGTCTACTGTCAAAACTTCTAAAGAAAAATCCTCGTCCTTGGGGTCCAGAACAAACCCAAGCTGTCAAGGAATTAAAGAAGATTGCTCAAAATCCACCAGCATTGAAGATTCCCAGCACTGGTAAAAGAATTCTTCAGACAGATGCCAGTGATCATTTCTAGGGAGCTGTCCTCATTAAAGAAGTTGACAACAAGAAATACTATTGTGGACATGCAAGTGGCCAATTCACAGATGCAGAACTTCATTATCATACCACTTACAAAGAAGCCCTAGAATCAAAAAATTTGATTTCCATCTTCGTGCTTATAATTTTGAAGTCCAGATGGATAATTCGTCTTTTCCAAAAATCCTGGAATTCAAAAACAAAATGCCACCAGACCCTCAGACTGAAAGATTGGTTTTCTAGATATAATTTCTCTGTCAAACATATCAAAGGAAGCCACAATATTATCCCTGATCTCTTCTCCGGACCTTCCAAACCTAAAGCTCCTGTTCAGGTCATTTCCAGCATAGCCATTGTTCCTTTTCTCTGATATTCATGAATGAACCATTACCCATAGGTGCCAAGCACAAAAGAGTCTATCCTCCAGAATTAGGCCAACCCACCTCATTTTACCAAATCCAAAATTTTGCCAAAGAATCTTATTTTTATTACTGCTATAAGGTAGGAAAAGAAAAAACAAAAGAAATTATTCCCTCTGTCTTTAACCCAGAGATTTCTTTTTTGCATATTTTAGAAGTCTTTCCTCCCATAAGATATGACATTACAGAAAATACACTCTGGTGTATATGGTGTCTCACAGTCAATCATTCAATTCCTCTTGCTCTTAAAGTTAACAGGGCTTATGAGATTCTTATAACTCCTGATGTAGTAGATGCCTTCTTATGGAACTTGTTAGAATGGTATTCCCCATTGCCATGGTGGAGAAAAGAACTCCACAAGATCATCCTATCAAAGGAACAAGAAGGAAAAACTGAAGAAGAGATGTCAAAGATTACTGCTATTTTCATCATTCACAAACTATATTGGCAAAGACCTGATGGCGTTATTTGGTCTCTTAATATTGCATATCTTTTTGGATATTTCAATGATTATCCATTAGATTCTTGCTCCAAAAGAACTTTGCTAAAACATGTCGAAGAACTTAATGGATATGTAGAACCAGAAGACCAACCCAGTTCATCACATGGACCAGGCCCAAGCTACTCACAAGACCCAATGCAGATTGATTTGATCTTTGATCCAATAGATCCAAATGTTGATGTCATGAATGAGATAATTGAAGAAAAGGACAAAACAGATAAGCCTTGGTGGAAAGATATGTATGGTGATGTCCACTCAGAAGAAAGAAGAGCTTTAAATTTGTCCATTAGTACTGACACTAATGATGACGCTCATGATGATGTCAAAAGTGAGAGGACAAATGTGTGATTGTAATTTAAAGTGTGTGTAATGATTCAGCTTTTACAAAAGTTGAATTATTAAAGTGTGTGAAATAATGCAAATTTTAGAAAAGTTGTTTGTCTTATTGTATAATTATGTCTGATGAGGTGTCTTTTACTATGCTTGTTGTTATTATGTTTCCTTGCCTATAAAAGGAAACCTTGTGTGTGCTTGTATCCTCAGAACAAGTTTGAATGAAATAAAACCTTGCGTGTGATTTCCTTATGAGTTTCTAAAGATTTTCTCTTCTCTCCGAAAGCTTAGTATAATGTTCTTACTATAGTTACTAATCTCTGGATGAGGAAGTTAGTATGTTCTACACTTGCCCTGCAAAAGGATCCTGTGTATCAGAAAGCGGACTCTGAAATGATCCAGTTGTACGGTCCTCTCATCTTTAAGAATTCATGGATGATAGTCTCCGATGAAAGAGCTAATAGGCTAAGAGGTGTCGTGGAATGCTCATATAGCTGGATGACTAATCTATGGGTTTTTAAGGATTGTGAGGCTCCTGACTATTTGGTATCATTACTATCTTTACCCTTTCTCTGGAAGAAACTCGAAGAGTTTCCTTAAGGCTGCCTCTAACGGGCAGGGAGCATGTCATCGAAGATGACACGGTGGTAGGCTCTGATACCAAATAGTCGGGAGCCTCACAATCCTTAAGAACCCATAGATTAGTCATCCAGCTATATGAGCATTCCATGGCACTCCTTAGCCTATTAGCTCTTTCATCGGAGACTATCATCCATGAATAATTAAAGATGAGAGGATCGTACAACTGGATCATTTCAGAGTCCGCTTTCTGATACACAGGATCCCTTTGCAGGGCAAGTGTAGAGCATACTAACTTCCTAATCCAGAGATTAGTAACTATAGTAAGAACATTATACTAAGCTTCCGGAGAGAAGAGAAACTCTTTAGAAACTCATAAGGAAATCACACACAAGGTTTTATTTCATTCAAACTTGTTCTGAGGATACAAGCACACACAAGGTTTCCTTTTATAGGCAAGGAAACATAATAACAACAAGCATAGTAAAAGACGCCTCACCAGACATAATTATACAATAAGACAAAGAACTTTTCTAAGAGTTGCATTATTTCACACACTTTAATAATTCAACTTTTGTAAAAGCTGAATCATTAAACACACTTTAAATTACAATCACACACTTGTTTTCTCACTTTTGACATCATCATTAGCGTCATCATTAGTGTCAGCACTAATGGACTAATTTAAAGCTCTTCTTTCTTGTGAGTGGACATCACCATACATCTCTTTCCACCAAGGCTTATCTGTTTTGGGCTTTTCTTCGATTATCTCATTCATGACATCAGCATTTGGATCTATTGGATCAAAGATCATATCAATCTGCATTGGGTCCTTTGAATAGCTTCGGCCTGGTCTATGTGATGAACTGGGCTGGTCTTCTGGTTCTACATATCCATTAAGTTCTTGGACATGTTTCAGCAAAGCCCTTATGGAGCAAGAATCTAATGGATAATCATTGAAATATCCTCAAAGATATGCAATATTCTGAGACCAAATAACGTCATCAGGTCTTTGCCAATATGTTTTGTGAATGATGAAAATAGCAGTAATCTTTGACATCTCTTCTTCAGTTTTTCCTTCATGTTCCTTTGATAGGATGATCTTGTGCAGTTCTTTTCTCCACCATGGCAATGGGGAATACCATTCTAACAGAGTCCATAAGAAGGCATCTACTGCATCAGGAGTTATAAGAATCTCATAAGCCTTGTTAACTTTGAGAGCAAGAGGAACTGAATAATTGATCGTGAGACACCATATACATCAGAGTGTATTTTCTATAATGTAATATCCTATGGGAGGAAAGACTTCTAAAATATGCAGAAAAGTAATCTCTGGGTTAAAGACAGAGGGAATAATTCCTTTTGTTTTTTCTTTTCCTACCTTATAGCAGTAATAAAAATAAAATTCTTTGGCAAACTTTTGGATTTGGTAAACTGAGGTGGGTTAGCCTAATTCTGGAGGATAGAATCTTTTGTGCTTGGCACCTATGGGTAATGGTTCAATAACGAATATCAGAGGAAAAGGAACAGTGGCTATGCTGGAAATGACCTGAACAAGAGCTTTAAGTTTGGAAGGTCTGAATAAGAGGTCAGGGATGATATTGTGGTTTCCTTTGATATGTTTGACAGAGAAATTATATCTAGAAAACCAATCTTTTAGTCTGAGGATCTGAGGGTCTGGTGGCATTTTGTCTTTGAATTCCAGGATTTTTGGAAAGGAAGAATTATCCATCTGGATTTCAAAATTATAACCACGAAGATGGAAATCAAATTTCTTTATTCCATTCTTGACTGCTAGGGCTTCTTTGTAAGTGGTATGATAATGCAGTTCTGCATCTGTGAATTGGCCACTTGCATGTCCACAATAGTATTTCTTGTTGTCAACTTCTTCAATGAGGACAGCTCCCCAGAAATAATCACTGGCATCTGTCTGAAGAATTCTTTTACCAGTGCTGGGAATCTTCAATGCTGGTGGATTTTGAGCAATCTTCTTTAATTCCTTGACAGCTTGGGTTTGTTCTGGACCCTATGGAGGAGGATTTTTCTTTAGAAGTTTTGACAGTACACTGGTGTACTTTGCTGCTTGAGGAATGAGATCTCTTACATAATTAACAATTCCTAAGAATTGTTGAATATGTTTAAAAGTGAGATTTTCATCAGGATATTCTTGTTGAAATTTGTTGGAAACAACCTTCCAAACACATTGGTACCATCGTTTGGCCTTGAAACCGTGTGTGTGAGGAGATCTAGCCCATTTTCACCCGCGAGTTTGGTGAGGAATTTTGTGTTCTTGGAGCTTTTTCATGCTCCAATGGTGGAGTATGCTTTGGAGGAGTCATATACCTTCCATTTGGGTGAGTGTTCTTGCATTTTAAACGGTTGATTCTTGTGATTTGATTTTGAACCCTAAACTTTGATTTTGTGATTGAAATGAGTAAGAATTATAAATGAGCTATATGGTATAAACTGTGTAATAAATTGTGAACTGAATTGGGTTGTAAGAGCCCCAAGGCATTTCTAGACCTTGTGTGTGCCACCCAATGATATATAATGATTATTAGGTACCTTTGAGGCATTATAAAGCATGTGCAATTTTGGGAATTTTTGCATAAACAAAGGAAACTCTGGCGAATTTTCTGTAGAATTGACAGATTTTAGGTGAACTTCGGGAGAGCATATCTCCCTCCATAGAGGTCCGATAGGGACGTTCCATATGCCATTTTGAAGCTTGTGATGTACCCTACATTGTATCATAATCTTGTAATTTTTGGAGAATCACGCAGCCCATTACAGGCAAGGGAAGTTTCTTCCCTGTTTTGGCCCTGCACTTGGGGGCAGTTTTGGGTCATTTTGGGAAATTTATTCCCGCTTCGTTTCTTAGTCAAATTAAGTGTATGATATATCAAATCGAAGATTGAGGTGTCTAGTTTATGGTATAAAAATTTGAGAGCAAATGGATCAATGGTTTAGATGCAGATATTCAAGGAGAGTAGGACGTTTGGAGCTGTTTTGGGATTGGTTAGCAGTGTTGCTTGTCCAACTTCAAACGGCGATAACCGGAGCAAACGAGCTCAGAACCAAGCATGTGATAGCGTTCTGGAAAGGTAATTCTTAATAAAAAAAGATAGCAAGGTATGAGGGATACTACTAGAAAAAACCTGTGTAGCGAGGGAATCGCTATGGAAATTCCCTCGCTAATTTCATCCTCGCTACCACTTTTCGTCGCAAATTCCCTCGCAAACGATTTTACGAGGGAATTTGTGATGGAAAGTGGTAGCGAGGATGAAATTAGCGAGGTAATTTCCATAACAATTCCCTCGCTATATAGGTTTTTTCTAGATTGAATTTTTACTGTGCGTCCGCAGTAATTCAGAGACCGAACCCTGTTCGGATGTGTAGAAAATGCAAAAGTGTGAAATTGGCAAAGTGGGTTTATGGGAACCCCTTAGTGTCTTATTATAAATAAAGTAAACTATTAAAATAGTATAGATAAGTATTATGCAAGAGTTTACAGTTACAGTCACAGCTTTTAATTATTACGCTTTTTATGTTTTCAACTGCTCGCGTAATAATCGGAAAAAGTTTATTCGCATTTTTATTAAATGAATTGCTGTGATTGTAACTGCGCTTAATATCATAATTAATGTTAACAATACCGGTACGTAACGGTCTGTTACATTCTACAAGTCCTTCTGCAATGTGTGGTTGTGGTTGATACATTCCTTTAGAGAAATGCATTCCCAGAAAATCAATTTCAGTGTGGGCAATATAGATCTTTTCCTCATAAAGCATGAGCCCATATTGATTAGCTAGTTCTGCAAACTGATTGAGCAATTTTCTGTGTTCTTCCATGTTTTTAGAAAAAAGAAGAACATCATCAATATAGATAAGGAGTGTATCCAAAAGTGGAGCAAAGATTCTGGTCATTGCTTTCTGGAAGAGAGAAATAGCTACTTTGAGACCAAATGGAAGCACTTTCCATTGGTACTGAGCATTAGGAATGCATAAAGTAGTTTTATATCTGTCAGCAGGATCTAATCCAAGTTGCCAAACACCTGATTTCATATCAAACTTGGAAAAGATATGAGCATCCTTAAAAAGGATAGGAAGAGTGTCAACCTTTGGAATAGGAAATTTATCATCCTGCAAGAAATGGTTTAGAGGCTTATAATCAATAACTAATCTTTTCTTGCCTCGAATTTTTTCTGACCTTTTTTCCACATAAAAGGCTTGACATGCCCATGGAGATTTGGTAGGTTCTATCAATCCTTGCTTCAATAGTTCTTGGCATTCAATTCTAGCCAATATAAAGTCTGATGGGGACATTCCTGGATGAGTGGCTTTGGTTGGATTGACATCTTCATTGAGCTTGAAAGGAAGTTGTACAAAAAAGTCTTCATTATTCCACAGAGGATTTGGATGAGAGAATTCTCCATGATTTTATGTACACAGAGGCAGAAGTTTTCCTTTGATATCCTCAAGTTTAGGAGGAGCTTCAGAAAGAGCATATAATCTTGAGGTTTCTGAATAAGGCTTGAAATCTCTTTGAATCTTATTCCTTAAGGATGAATTTGAAGCTTTTTAGCCTTAGTATAAACATCCATGCCTATCAGAATATCTTTATCGGGCAGAGGAGATCCAATGATATTCATCCAGACAACGCATTCAGGGAAAAATCTTATCCCTATATGTTGTTTAGTGATCAAATTGGCTCTGAATACTTTCCCATCAAAAGCTACAAAGTGAGCAGTCTCCTTTTCCCAGGCTTCTGGAGGTAAGATCTTAGGATCCATCATTGATCTCGTAGCACCAGTATCCATATAAGCAATCACCTTTTTAGGATGACTGAATTTGGATGATTGGATGTGGACTTCTACACTGGGCTTAGGGATTTCTGGAATGAGATAGAACACTTCATTTATAGCGAAAACTGGAACATCATTATCAGAAGTTATTGAATCAGATGAGGAGTCTTGTAGTGCAAAGACAATGTTTTCATCTCCAGTACTTTGTTCAGAATACAAGGATTCATCATCTCCTTCATCAAGGTTTAAAGCAGCTATCATCTTTACTGCTTTATCAGACTTGTTGGGACAATTCTTTGCATAGTGACCTTTCTTCTTGCAAATGAAACATTTCTGGCCTTTATTCTTCCCACGAAACTTCTTCTTCTTGAAGAACCTGTATTACTTCTGAGACTTTTTGCCTTTCTGCTTCTTGTTATATTTCCTGAAATGATTCTTTTTCTTTGTCTTGCAATCACAATTGTTATCTTTGCATTTTATCTCCAAATAAGACTTTTTACAGGCTTGAGTATACTTTGACCTTTGATTCATCAAGTCAGTCATATACTTGTGCTGCTTGCAGAGTTTATCTACTGCATCTATGGTCATCTGGTGAATCTGCCACATAGTAAGTGCAGTGAAATCTTTTCCTTGAGCAATCGCCATTCTATTCATCTCTGATTGAATCTCTTTAGGAAGAGAAACCACATAAGTGTTTTTGAGGCCTGGATCATTGAATCCATTCAACAAATAGAATATCTGCATCATTCTTTTAAAATGCTTCTCTAGATCTTTTATCTTCAGAGATCAGCACTTCATTTCAAAGAATTCTTGCCTGTTCTTCTTATCGATAACATCTCCGTCTCCAATTAATTCTTGGTGGAGAACTCCTAGCATACCAGAGGAAGTACCAACTTGGTGAAGTTGATCTTGTATGACACTTCCCAAGTTATGATACCATTCCTTGAGAGGACCAACCATCCTGGAGCAAAATTCTTCCATTACTTTGTAAGGGTCAGCATCAACAGCTAAAAGCTTGGTGTCAATCCATGCTCCAAATTATAATAGTCTTTTTCTCCAAAAATTTGGAGAAATATCGTCAAGTGTAAACCATGGTCCTCCTGAAGTCTATTTTTTCGGCTGATTTCTGCTAGTAGCATCACCTGTTTCAGATTCAGGGGAATCATAGTATGACTCAACCCTAGATTCTACAGTTCTGACCATCAGTATGCTAGTAATATCAGCATAATTTGCTTCTAAAGGATCAGAAGAATCTACTTCATCAGAAGTGTTTGGTGCGGTTTCAGGAGTTTGATCTGGTGTTGGTTCAAAGGCTTTTTTGGGAAAAATCTCAGAGGAATCAGAGCTCTGAGTGGTTGAGGAAGACTATGAGGTTTCAGAGGATTGGGATTCATCTGTATCTGGAGGTTCTGTTTGGGTTATAGCAAACTGGTCTTTTAGATCTACAGTCTCAAAAGTTCTCTTTGAAGAACTAGGATTACTCATTTGGTATGTAGAGTCTGAGGATAAGGAAGGAGTTGTTTCCATTCTAGTTCTAGATGAATGTTTTCTAGAAGTAGAAGATTGTTTTCCTCTTTCTCTACTACTTCTACTTTCTCTTATGGTTTTTTGGTCATAAGGCTGGCTGGTTGGAAGAGTCCAAGGTTTTGGAGGAAGTGGGTTGGTCCAGAATTCTGATGGTTTTTGGAAAGGAGAATAGTAATTTGGCACAGGAGGTGGCAAAAAAGGATTATAGGTTTCTCTTGGCTCTGGCTTTTGTTGGGATCTGATATTTTGTTCAATAATTATTTCCAGATATTGAATCTCAGCTTTCAATCTCCTTATCTCCCTATCTCTCATGTTTGCTTCTGGAGTAAAGCCTAGCTTTTTAATTTCTTCTTCAAATTGGGCTATTTGCTGCATGTTCTTCTCATAGTGCTTTCTCATCTTCTTTGAGAGATGTTGCAGACGGTCTTCAACCGTTTCCATCTGATAGCAAATCTTTTCCACTCTAGTGTCAAGTCTTTTCAGAATAGTATTCTGAGCTTGAGCATTTTCAATCTGCTAATTGAGAACTTCTTCAACTTGGCTTAATGGCTTCATTTTTCCATCTGGCTGGACTTCTCCTTGGTTAATCACGGGTTTAGTAGTGATTTTTTTGGTTGGGTTAGTATGTGTTTCCAAGGGAGGAAAGTCATGTGGTGGAAACATCATGCAAGGTATGGGTTCAGGTTGGCATTTTGGAGACCAGGTTAAAAGGTCAGGGTCATTTGGTGGTTCAGGTGGAAGTAATCCTTCTTCTCTCAGGATTTCTAAACCTCTCTTATAAATCCAAAGAGGATCAGGTTTTTTCTAAACCTACCCATGGACCATTATCTGGGTCAGATCTTCTTTGAACAGGAGGAGGTGGTTTGCAACGCCGCCTACTACTCCTTGGTTTTTCTTCTTCTTCATCTGAAGTATCTGCTGTGTGCATCCATCAATCACACTCAGGATCACACATATTAGGATCTACATCCCATATGAAGTGACCATCAATACGATCAGTATAAATGGGAGATCCATCTGGCATTATCCCATGAACATGGATCTAATCTTCTTTATAAAATGGAAATATCATCATAGACTGGAAGATCGTAAGGGTAGAGCTACTGGCTACTGCATCCGGCTTCTTGAAGATTGTTCTGACAGTTCCATCAACAGATCTTCTGAAACTCGCCTCATGCGACTGGATTGGCTTGCTGGCTTTATGAATCTTTTCATAATCAGTCAGTCATTCTAAAGGAATCAGTTATGTTAATTTTTCTCGAGATATCTTTCTCGGAATCTGGAAGATGTATCTTCTGGATTTTTGGCTATGACGAACAAAGCTTCATTGTGGCTATTGGGAAGTTAAGGAAGATCTACAACATGATCTTGAAGTCTATAGACCATCTGATGATGAAGAGTTGCTGCATAGGCTTCAGAAACTTGATCAGCCCCAGTAAGTTGTATCTGCACCTTCAACCTTTTTGGCAAGGTTCTATCTTTCAGACTCACATTGTAATTTGGGAAGATGGTTAAAACCACACTTCCTGCATGAAGAGTGATCAGCACGGTTCCAATAACAGCATTCTCATAATGAATGAAACTTGAGTCTAGCAGAGCAACACGAGCTGTAACTGGAAGACCTTTCCTTCCATGAAGTGAAAGGATTAGTCTTATTGCACCAAAATGCAGTGCAGTATAAACTTCTTGTCTCCAATGGGTGATCAACTCAGTTGGAATCTCCAAATCTACATACTGTTCTTGAGAAGTGGCTTGAAGCTCACATTGATCCATCCTGGAGGACTGAACATATTCTTTCATGGTTGGCCTCTTGGTAGAGATCAACCTAATGATACTTTTAAGCACAGATTTATGTCTTTTGAAGATATTATAAGGACTGAGCAAGGGTGGTACTGTTTCAAGGATTTTTGCATCTTCAGGGACATAAGAGTATTCTATAAGGTTCTCTATTTTAGAGGAGATTTTTTAGGGAATGTGTTTAGAAAGGGACAAGGAAGATTGTAGCATAATAGGCTGGGTATTCTCAGGATACAAGCACACACAATGTTTCCTTTTATAGGCAAGGAAACATAATAACAACAAGCGCAGTAAAAGACACTTCACGTGACATAATTATACAATAAGACAAACAACTTTTCTAAAAGTTGCATTATTTCACACACTTTAATAATTCAACTTTGTAAAAGATGAATCATTACACACACTTTAAATCACAATCACACACTTGTCTTCTCACTTTTGACATCATCATTAGCATCATCATTAGTGTCAGTACTAATGGACAAATTTAAAGCTCTTATTTCTTCTGAGTGGACATCACCATACATCTCTTTCCACCAAGGCTTATCTGTTTTGGCCCTTTCTTCGATTATCTCATACATGACATCATCATTTGGATCTATTGGATCAAAGATCAGATCAATCTGCATTGGGTCTTGTGAATAGCTTGGGCCTGGTCCATGTGATGAATTGGGTTGGTCTTCTGGTTCTACATATCCATTAAGTTCTTGGTACATATCCATTATAATCTCTGCATCATTCTTTTAAAATGCTTCTCCAGATCTTTTATCTTCAGAGAACAACACTTCATTTCAAAGAATTCTTGCCTTTTTTCTTATCGATAACATCTCCGTCTCCAATGAATTCTTGGTGGAGAACTCCTAGTATACCAGAGGAAGTACCAACTTGGTGAATTTGATCTTGTTTGACACTTCCCAAGTTACGATACCATTCCTTGAGAGAACCAATCATCCTGGAGCATAATTCTTCCATTACTTTGTAAGGGTCAGCATCAACAGCTAAAAGCTTGGTGTCAATCCATGCTCCAAGTTCTAATAGTCTTTTTCTCCATAAATTTGGAGAAATATCATCAAGTGTAAACCATGGTCCTCCTGAAGTCGATTTCTTCGGCTGATTTCTGCTAGTAGCATCACCTGTTTCAGATTCAAGGGAATCATAGTATGACTCAACCCTAGATTTTGCAGTTCTGACCATCAGCATGCTAGTAATATCAGTATAATTTGCTTCTAAAAAATCAGAAGAATCTACTTCATCAGATTTTTCTTCATCAGAAGTGTTTGGTGTGGTTTCAAGAGTTTGATATGGTGTTGGTTCAAAGGCTTTTTTGGGAAAATCTCAGAGGAATCAGAGCTCTGAGTAGTTGAGGAAGACACTGAGGTTTCAGAGGATTGGGATTCATCTGTATCTGGAGGTTCTGTTTGGGTTATAGCAAACTGGTCTTTTAGATCTACAGTCTCAAAAGTTCTCTTTGAAGAACTAGGATTATTCATTTGGTCTGTAGAGTCTGAGGATAAGGAAGGAGTTGTTTCCATTCTAGTTCTAGATGAATGTTTTCTAGAAGTAGAAGGTTGTTTTCCTCTTTCTCTAGTACTTCTACTTTCTCTTCTAGTTTTTTGGTCATAAGGCTGGCTGGTTGGAAGAGTCCAAGGTTTTGGAGGAAGTGGGTTGGTCCAGAATTCTGATGGTTTTTGGAAAGGAGAATAGTAATTTGGCATAGGAAGTGGCAAAAAAAGATTATAGGTTTCTGTTGGCTCTGGCTTTTGTTGGGATCTGATATTTTGTTCAATAATTCTTTCCAGATCTTGAATTTCAGCTTTCAATCTCCTTATCTCCCTATCTCTTATGTTTGCTTCTAGAATAAAGCCTAACTTTTTAATTTCTTCTTTAAGCTGGGCTATTTGCTGCATGTTCTTCTCATAATGCTTTCTCATCTTCTTTGAGAGATGTTGCAGATGGTCTTCAACCGTTTCCATCTAATAGCAAATCTTTTCCACTCTAGTGTCAAGTCTTTTCAGAATAGTATTATGATCTTGAGCATTTTCAGTCTGCCAATTGAGAACTTCTTCAGCTTGGCTTAATGGCTTTAACTTTCCATCTGGCTGGACTTCTCCTTGGTTAATCACGGGTTTAGTAGTGATTTTTGTGGTTGGGTCAGTATGTCTTTCCAAGGGAGGAAAGTCATGTGGTGAAATCATCATGCAAGGTATGGGTTCAGATCATTTGGTGGTTCAGGTGGAAGTAATCCTTCTTCTCTCAGGATTTCTAAACCTCTCTTATAAATCCAAAGAGGATCAGGTTTTTCTGTGACTTAAGACCTACCCATGGACCATTATCTGGGTCAGATCTTCTTTGAACAGGAGGAGGTGGTTTGCAACGCCGCCTACTACTCCTTGGTGTTTCTTCTTCTTCATCTTCTTCATCTGAAGTATCTCCCGTGTGCATCCAACAATCACACACAGGATCACACATATTAGGATCTACATCCCATATGAAGTGACCATCAATACGATCAGTATAAATGGGAGATCCATCTGGCATTATCCCATGAACAGGGATCTCATCTTCTTTATAACAGGGAGATATCATCATGGACTGGAAGATAGGAAGAGTAGAGCTGCTGGATACTGCATCAGGCTTCTTGAAGATTGTTCTGACGGTTCCATCAACAGATCTTCTGAAACTAGCCTCATGCGACTGGATGGGCTTGCTGGCTTTATGAATCTTTTCATAATTAGTCAGCCATTCTAAAGGAGTCGGTTCTGTCAATTCTTCTCGAGATATCTTTCTCAGAATCTGGATGATGGAATGTGTATCTTTTGGATTTTTGGCTATGACGAACAAAGCATCATTGTGGCTGTTGGGGAGTTGAGGAAGATCTACAGCATGATCTTGAAGTCTATAGATCATCTGATGATGAAGAGTTGCTGCATAGGCTTCAAAAACTTGATCAGCCCCAGTAAGCTATATCTGCACCTTCAACCTTTTTGGCAAGGTTCTATCTTTCAGACTCACATTGTTATTTGGAAAGATGGTTAAAACCACACTTCCCGCATGAAGAGTCGCCAGCACGGTTCCAATAACAGCATTCTCATAATGGATGAAACTTGAGTCTAGCAGAGCAACACGAGCTGTAACTGGAAGACTTTTCCTTCCATGAAGTGAAAGGATTAGTCTTATTGCACCAAAATGCAGTGCAGTATAACCTTCTTGTCTCCAATGGGTGATCAACTCTGTTGGAGTCTCCAGATCTACATACTGTTCTTGAGAAGTGGCTTGAAGATCACACTGATCCATCCTGCAGGACTGAACATATTCTTTCATGGTTGGCCTATTGGTAGAGATCAACCTAGTGATACTTTTAAGCACAGATTTCTGTCTTTTGAAGATATTATAAGGACTGAGCAAGGGTGGTACTGTTTCAAGGATTTTTGCATCTTCAGGGACATAAGAGTATTCTATAAAGTTCTTTATTTTAGAGGAGATTTTTTAGGGAATGTGTTTAGGAAGGGACAAGGAAGATTGTAGCATAATAGGCTGGGTATTCTCAGTGTTTAGGTCATCCATGGTTTGAGAAGTTCCTCTCCTACTCACCTCATATAATATCATTACTATATTTACCCTATCTCTAGAAGAAACTCGAAGAGTTTCCTTAAGGCTGCCTCCAACGGGTAGGGAGCCTGTCATCGGAGATGACACAGTGGTTGGCTCTGATACCAACAAAGTTGAAATTTTGATAATCTATAAAATATTAAAATATTAATTTCATTGAAATCAAACGATGGTATGTTACTTGCACCTATTTCTTAATAAAAAAACAAAGTTACCTCAACAAGTGTACTAAAACTTGCAAACATCTAGCACTATGAATATATTATGGGTTTATCATCTGTCATTTAACATGACTACGAAAAATTTCCTACACACACACACAACATTTTGTGGGGCCGCAACAAAAAAAAAACTCCGGCACGCAAAACGAATCTCTATAACATAACACAATCATTTTTCCTACGACATAACTCTTATAAAACCCATATATTATTTCGATCATAACCTTATCACACGCATGAAGGAGATATCATGAGAAAGCGTGTAGCATTTAAGGACAAGCAAAATAAATATTATAAAATTTGTATCAGTTTCTGTGAACCACAAAATATGTACCCACTCATCTTTACTTTATGGCGAGTTTCAAGGGAAATGTCAAAGTTTCTTACTTGAATGTTGAGTTTCAAGTTTTGTGTATCAAATACTTTAACTCCAACGGCTCATCCCAGAATTTCTTTTCTCGCTTTCTATCGGTGTATTTGAGGGGAAGCATCGTCTAGACTTGCCAGTTGAAAATGCGTTGCATATTATGGAACCTGCGAACCAAAGACAATGAACCTCGAAGAGGAAAAAAAGCGATTGACAGCGTTGCTTATCCTGCTTTGACAGCGTAAAGCATGGTGGGAGGTTATGTTTCAAAATAGATTCTGGAATAAAACTTAGTATGAGCGCTTATTGAGCACGAAAATGTCGCATCTCTTTTCAATCCAAAAAAACATTAACATCGAGTTTTTTTACTTTGGAGGGCTGGTCTTGGTGATTTCAAAGAGAAAGGGTGGTGATGATATGGTGAAGGCCAATCTCCAGTGTTTGATGTAAGGTGTTAGTGTTTTGACCTTGGAGAAGAGTTTTAGGGTTAATGATGGTTGAGGATGGAAGATGGGTAGTTCTTTTCTGCCTCTTCTCTTTGATGTTTTCTTTTTCGGACTATTATTTTTCTTATGCTTTTCTCCTCCTTTGCTTCAGCGTTCTTTATATAAGCAGAAGCCAGACGTCTATTTCCTCTTGAAACCGAAAGATTAAAGAAAGAGTTGGGTTCTCCAACGTATTACAAGATAGCCAAGCTGATTAGTCTTCTCCAATTTCATCTTTTGGACATTGCTTCTAGCTCTTGATTCTGCTCCTCCACCATTTTTGCTCCCTGCTCTTCCTTGAACAGAGAGAGACGCGCCAACTGAGTTCATCCTTTTGAGCAGTGTGATATTGACACTGACGGAGACTATGTATTTTTTTTCTATTGTTAAACTTTTTTTTTTTTGAGAAAACGGTGCTCACAAATTAATAATAATTTTTTATTTAGGACAAAATTAGGTGTTCACACTAGTATTTTTTATAAAAATTTGAGAATATACTTGGGGATAAAACGATTCCAGAATAATATTAAAGTATCTACTGTCTTGTTTCTAATGATGGGTTTAAGCAGTTTGCTTACGGTGGATGTATCTTGAGTAGTACTTATCAAAAGAGGCTTATATTATACCATTGGAAAGCTTATGACATCTAGATTAAGATAGTAAAGTATCAGAATTGGGTAAAGTGTGTGTCATTTTAAAGGATATAAGGTTGTGTCATTTTAAGAGAGAGAAAGAGATAGATAAAGGAGGAGAGAGAGTTGACAAAAAAATTAAAGGTGTGGGTCCTAACTCTTTGTAAGAGTAAAATGACATAAATTATATCATTTAAAAGGATAAACACTTTTCCATCAGAATTTTATAAGAACAATTCAAGTAAAGTTGTTAAAAGAGCTAGATAAGTCACCTAAGTAAATTGGTGAATTAACATGTAAATGTTAATTATTTGAATTGCAAGTGACACTTAATTAGTAATTGATAATGTATTATTTTTTATATAAGTGTGTATCTAGGAGCAATGTATTGGAGGATCAAGTTGCTTGTGAGTAAAGTTTCGCATGTAAGCTCTTGGTTTAAGGAGTTTCCTCCTATGTTGAGTTCTACCATATTCTGGTGGGATAATGGTTTATGTTTGTATTAATGATGTGGTTAGACACTAGTATAGTTGTATACATATGATAAATAAAATGTGAATATGTGTGAAGTTCTGACGAATGATCTGTCTAGTATGTTTGATGATGTATGATAGGTCTAAGGATCAGACATGTTTGAAAAGTTGTGAACCGCTTGATATGTCCGATAAATTATGAAATGATTGATATGATAGAGATGTGATCAAATGACTAATATGTTTGATAAAATGTGAAGTGACTAATATGTCTGATAAAATGTGAAATGACTGAGATCTCTGATAATTATTAATTGTGATGATAAGTTTGAAGTTCTAATGTTTTGATATGTCTGACAAGCCTGCTAATTTTATGTATTGATAAGTACAATGTTGTGATGATTTCTGATGTGTATAATGATGTGGTGATGAAATAATATATTTGTTGTATAGTGAAAAGTGTTGTGATGTATATATGTTTTATACATATATTACGGATTATGCAAAAATCCTAATTAAAAAGGGGTACACTAATTGTGTGTTTAGAATAAAAGTGCATATTCTGGTAATGTGATTATAAAGATATGGTATTTGATGAGATGTGATATGTGTGTTTGTGTGTGTGTGTATAAATAGATATGTATTGATATATATGTATATGTATATATAAATAGATATATGTATATTCCAGTATGAAGCCAATGAGTAATCTGGTCGTACAAGTTGAGTGCATCCAGATAATGGGTGGCTCTGGTGGAATATTATTAATCATTACCATGAAGGCATTCGGTCTTCAGTTGATTCCGGCTACTCTGTAGATCAAAGATGATTTAGTACATATTATGAATATTGTGTTTATGTGATGTGTTTGTGTGAATTGTGTTGTATAAATTATATTGTTAAATGTAATGTATTTGTTGTTTACAATTATTATATGTTGTTGAACCTGAAATTGTGAATGATGTATTGTATATGATTGATATGTTTGATTGAAGTGTTCTATTTGATATGATGTATTGAGTGGACATATCTTATTGATGTGTTATATTAAATTAGTTGCGAAATAGTTGTGATGTTATGTTTGAAATTCTATGTTGTGATTAATCTGATGACAGATTAATGTATGATGTATATTTTTAGTACACTGATATAAAGAGTTGTAATGTTTAAGTACAAAAGTGATGAATATATATATATATATATATATATATATATATATATATGATTGTGGATTCCATGTATGAGGCCAAGAGATATTCTGGTCATACTAGATGAGTATACCTTGACTACAGGGAACTCTGGTGAAATATGTTGAGTTATTACCGTGAATGCTTTCTGTCTTTGGTTAGTTCTAGATATTATAAATTAGTGATGATTCTATGTATTATGAAATTATGGTAAATTGGATTGGTATTTTTTGATTTCTAAAGTTAATTCTGGTTATGGTGAGTTGATTGTAACTTCTAGAATGATAATGTGAAATATTTTGTGTGAGATAGTTGGTGAAACTATGAGTAGTTTATAAAGTCGAAGTAAAGTTATTTGAAGTAGCTTATATTTTGTCTGATTAATATTTGTAACCCGTGTTAATTAATTTAAGGGAAAAGCTCACCAATGCCCGTGTGGTTTACTCCAGAATCACTTATGCCCTGTGGTTTTTTTCTTATCACATATGCCCTTGTGGTTTGTAAAAGGGTATCTTTTTTATCACATATCCCATGTGATTTCTTATTTTTTACAAAGCACAGGGCCATATGTGATAGAAAAAACCACAGGGCATTGGTGAACTTTTTCCTTAATTTAATACAACCAATTGTCTAATGAATTGTGATGGTTATATGCAATTAACCTTAGGATATAAATCAACTAGATTAATCAATAACAAAATATGTATGCTGTATGTATATATGAAAATTTGTATGGTTGAACTGTATGTTTCTGCTATCCTATGTGTGCTGACCAATTACGCAAGAAGTGAACTCGAGGGTGGAGACCACTCTATAAACCTTGAGTTTACTAGGATTTTATATCGCATCCCACATTTCGGGGCACATTTCAGGTTCTGTTTAGGATGAAGATTCTTCAAGGAACAAGTTACGTGTAAAGGATGGTTAGCAAACACAACAGGATCAGCTGAGCAGACTGATGTTTTGGGATTGCGCACATATATATGGATTTTGGATATTGTATGTACTTTGAGACATAGATGTAGTTGGTACATCTGTATATCTTTGGATGAGATATATTACGTACAACAAAGTCTGTCTGTATGTTACAGGTGTGTTGAAAGGGAGTAGGAATCTATGGATAGATTCTGAAGCTGTTGATATAAAATATTTATATATTGATTATCTGTTGGATTATAGGTTTAAGGATTTTGATTGTCCGACAAACAAAGGTTATGTTGTTCATTTTTTATTTAGACGATAGCTGTTATAATTTGGTATTAAGTTTTGAGTTCTTTGCAATTATAAGACTGTATAGTTTATTATATCATTGTGAACATAAAGGAAAAAGTTTTAACTAGTCACATAGTTCAAAAGAGCTATCGTGATATTCTGTAAGTCTTCCGCTATTTTAATCAATTAAGTGCGTAGCACTCGTATATGGAAACAGGGTGTTACATTGGGCGTGAATGAGTGCAATATATTCGTAAATAGGTTCATAACAACAATATATCCGTAATTATTTATTAAAATAGTAATATTTTAATTTTTTTTTTTGCCACTGAAATACCAATGTATTCATATTTGGAAATACGAAAAAAAAAGTTCTCTCTTTTTCAAATTACTCCTTTAAAGGTTAATAAAGTTCAAGAAAACTATTGCATATTTCGAAGGGTTAATCATTTTTTCGTAGGGGAATAAAGCTATTTCCTGCAACCTAAAATTATATTATTTTATAGGTAGGAGGAATTAATAAAGGATATTTTAATAAAATTTATATAATAAATAAATAAATAAAATTACCACAACACCCTTTATTAATTTTCCAACCCTCAAAATAACGTAATTTAAGGATTACAAGAGATAACTTTATTTTCTGTAACATGAAAAATACTTTTTTAATTTTTCCAATCTCTCAAAATAAAATTATTTAAGCCACTAAAATTAGTCTACGAGTGAGAAATTTGAATATGTTGTATAAATCTGTGTTCAATTCTCACAAATGTATTCAAAATAAAGTTATTTCGTGAAACTTAAAATGATATAGTTTTGAAAATTAGAAAAAAAATAAAATAAAAATCAGTTCAGGAAAATTCGTATTATAAGAGAATAAATCTTGAAAAACAACTTTTATATTGTTTTCCCAAACCGGGAGGTAATAAAAAAATTCTAATGTCATTAGAATTTTTTATTCTATGATTGATTTTAAAAAAGTATATTTGATTATATTATCACTATATAAATGTTTTTTCATTTTAAAATAAAAATGTCATTAAACAAGAGTATTCTTTTCAAAGTTATAAGGTAATATTAAAATAAAATAAATTGACTTCTAAAATGATTATTATTTCTGTAGCCGAGCAACGACAGGTGTATGGTTATGATTTCCCACATTTAATGTTTTCATCCTTTGTATGGTCATGATTTCCTGCATTTAATGTTTCCAAGTATATATATATGGCAAGTATTTCATTGCTGCACGTATAACAGCTGCAGAAATGTAAATCCATGTATATATATATATATATATATATATATATATATATATATATATATATATATATATATATATATATATATATAGAGGGGTAGGATCCTTTGCACCGGTGTCAAATTTGAAGTTTGACACCGGTGTCAAAGGATCCTCCTACCCCTATATATATATATATATATATATATATATATATATATATATATATATATATATAGGGGTGAAGTTTGACACCGGTGTCAAACTTCAAATTTACACCCTCTCTCTCTCTATATATATATATATATATATATATTGCTTATCGAGCTTATCGTTAAGTTGCTTGAGATAACTTTATCTCCGGCTACTAAATCATAACTAATAAAGATGGATCAATGGTGATAAAAGAAAAGAAAAAAAAAGGGATCATAACCATTCAAAGGTGATATATATATATATATATATATATATATATATATATATATATATATATATATATATATATATATATATATATATATATATAGGGATAAGATCAACTTACACCGGTGTAAGAATAATAAATCTTACACCAAATCTTAACCGTTGATTTCTGTACATCTAACAGTTGAGATTTATTGGGAATTACAAATTAATTAATGAGTGAGACCTAATAAATCTTAACCGTTAGATGCAAAAAATCAACGGTTAAGATTTGGTGTAAGATTTATTATTCTTTCACCAGTGTAAGATGATCCTGCCCCATATATATATATATGAGAAATAATATTTATCAAACAGCTTAAGATATATTTATCTTCATCCACTCAAAAATTACATCGTTTTGTTTATTTATTTCCTTATATTAATTGATTCACCCTTTAATGGTTATTATTCTCATTTTCTCTCTCTTCCTTTATCACTATTGATCCATTTTTGTACGGTTATGAGTTAATAGCCATAGATAAAGTTATCTCAAGCAGCTTGAGAAATGATAAGCCCTATATATATATATATATATATATATATATATATATATATATATATGAGTGAGGATATTATAACTACCAAAAATTCTTACTACCAACTTACTACCCATCACATCACCATTGGATCAAAGAGAGAGAATGTTATAAAGTTTTTGAAGAGAGAGAAAATGTTAATCTAATGGTGATTAGATAGGTAATAAGTTGATAGTGAAAAATTTTGGTTGTGAGAATATCCCTCATATATATATATATATATATATATCAGAAAAATATTTATGCAGATACTGCAGATAAGTTATATGCATTTACTCCTAAAACGACGTCGTTTTGTGATTGAAATATTAAAAAATTATAATTATAAAGACTATAATAACCCTGAAATAAATTAAAATTGCAAAAACACCATGATTTCGCCCCAAAATGACACTGTATTTGGCTTACTGCAAAAAAGCTAACCATATATATATATATATATATATGTATGTATGTATGTATGTATGTATGTATGTATGTATGTATGTATATAGGGATAAGATATTATTACTACCAAATAATGTTAGTACCATATCTTAACCGTCAATTTCTGTCAATCAATGATTATCATTTATTGCTAATTAATAATTAATTAATGAGTTTGATTTGTGAGAATAATAATAGTTGATTGACGAAAATCAACGATTAATATATGGTAGTAACATTGATAGTAACATTATTTGGTAGTAACAATATCCTATCCAATAACTTTACTACCAATGTTACTACCATATGGGATAAGATATTGTTTTTTTTTTTTTGGTAAGCGGATAAGATATTGTTACTACCAAATAATGTTATTACCATCATTACTACCATATCTTAACCGATAATTTTTGTCAATTAATGATTATTATTTCCATAAGTCAAACTCATTAATTAATTATTAATTCATAATAAATGATAACTGTGATTTGCGAAAATTAACGGTTAAGATATGTTATTAACATTGGTAGTAATATTATACTATATATATATATATATATATATATATATATATGAGTTTATATTTCTGCAGCTGCTGTACATGCAACAATCAAATACTTGCCATATATATATATATATATATATATACTTAAAAGCATTAAATGCGATGAATCATAACCATACAAAAATGAAAACATTAAATGTAGGGAATCATAACCATACACCTGTTGTTGCCACAGAAATGATTTAATATATATATATATATATATATATATATATATATATATATATATATATATATGGAAAATGTCTCCATTTAAAAGAGATAGATACAAAGAGATATAAATCCCAATAAAACAATAAAGACTAAAAAATAAAATAAAAACAAATATCTCACCTCTTTATATTTCTCCTGCCTTTTAATAAGACATGCACTTTTCACATATGTAATTAAATTTTTGTTACATAGTGTAACATAACATTTCTTTTAGCCATACTATACATTTGTTTTTATTCTTGTTGGGAAAGTGGAAATTCTAACTTGGGACTTGGGAGCCGATACGATTAACTCGACGGAAGCCGTCGTTGGTGTAAGTAACAGTGAGATGATGGAGATGGAGGAAGGTGGAGGCAGTGTTAGTCGCGGTTGGAGTCAATGGGTGTGGGGTGTGTCCGGTATTGCTCAAATGGGATTGGGTATTCGTTCCTACCGTAAAGGCTATGCAGGTGATTCAGGCCTCATGCCTTTGAAAGCCTTCGCCGTCGCCTCTCTCTTCATCGGAAGTGCCGCCTCTGCCTCCGTCGTCCTCCTCCAAGCTAACGGCATCCATAAGGTACTATTATTGTAGCTGAATTTGCAATGAAATGGATTGAGAGTTTTTTTTCTTTCAATTTTTGGCTGGACTGAGGGTGGAAATGGTGTATTGGGTAATGTGAATTATAGTATGAAAGAGGTTTGAAAAGGGTTTTGCTGGTTGTGGATCAATAGGGTTTGAAAAGGGATGGGTTTCAAACCTTTTCAACCTTCTTATTTTTGTGGTGGAATAGGGATGGGTTTCTGTGATCAGGTGTATGTGGAAACTGAATTGTGAAATGGATTTTGGGTGGTTTGTGATTTTGTGGTTTATGGGTTTATTGTGTGGTAGCAGAGAAGGTTGAGCTAGAAAGAAGGTAGGGGGTGTTCGCGGTCTGGATTGGATCGGTTTTAGAAATAAAAATCATCTGATTCAATCCTTTCGCTTTGATCATGTAAAAACTCATTCGGTTTTTTTTTTTTTCAAATCCGATCCGATCCAATCCAACTTTTTTTGCTTGTAGACTGAAGATGGGTATAGATGAAAATGTAGTTTCAGGGGAGAAAATATGGTTGGGTTTATGTGATTTGGTAGTTATGAAGAGTGAATTATGAAATCAGTTTTGGTTTATTTTGCTGTTTATTGGTTTCTAGAAATGGCAAGAGGTTTGCTTTCAAGCAATTCAAGTTAATGCAGGAGGTTGAGCAACTTAAAGTGTCATATAAGTTGTTGATAGTATTGTATTAGGAAATGAAATTCTTATTGTGAGTTAATAGGTCAGAAGAGTTTTTGTTGCTTGTAGACTGGAGTAGGGTGTCGATGAAATGTGTTTTTAGTGGAGAAAAGAGGATGAAATGTGTTTTTAGTGGAGTAAAGAGGATGAATTTATTTTGTGTGATCGGGTAATCCTGCAGAATGAATTGTAAAATGGTTTCTGGCTTGTTCATAACTTATTGGTTTCTGGTGATAGTAAAAGCTCTGCTTCTAAGCAATGCAAGTTAGCAAGGAAGGTTAAGCCAGAAAGATGATAATCCTGTATACTGTTAGATTTGGAAGAAACTATTGTGTTTTAGTTATTTTGAGGTTGACCGGAAGAAACTAGAAATTACTAGTGTAATTGTTTATGTTAATACAGTCATTGGTTGAAGTGAAAAATTATTTTGTAAGTGCAGAAAGTGCTCCCGAACATGTGATTATATCTATTACTAATGTTTGGTGTGGGTCATATTTTGGCTGTAGTGAGTACATCATGATACTATGATAGTGCTTTGTTCGTCATGACTTCCATGCAGTCTTAGTTCTGATATCCATTCCTTCCAGCTCTTGATTAATTGTTTAATTCTCTAGGATCATCAATTGTAAAATATTGACAAATGATATGATTAGTTAACAGTGTGTAAAATGAACAAGATGGTTAGTATTGGCTTAGTTGAAAATATTGTAGTAACAAGTTGAAAAGTTGAGGTCAAATTAAACAATTGTTTATCTTTTCGTACAAAATTCATGTGGTTAAAACAGTGAACAAGAAATATTTCAAGTGAACGGAGCTATCATTATGACTGTAATTTTATGCGTGATCAACTGGTCCATTAATTCTTATTGAATCTCTACATAGAATAATAATGTAGGATATATTGCAGTTCTTTTTATTTCTGGCATTGTTAAATAAGGGAGAAAGAAGCACCGAGATGCTATGCTTGGTATTTTAGATTAGTCGAAGTGTTCCTTAACATGAATACTGTGTCGATGTAAAATACATGAAGTCAAAGCAAGTTTTTCCATTTTGTACTTTTAATATGAAAGTATTATGAGGGTGTTGGGCATGTTCAGCGTGTGTAGCTAGTACTGACAAATACTGCGAGGTATGGTTAAGGATATCCACACTCACCACCACACACACAAATCTACTACTGAGATCAAGATGAAGTATGTCAACCAGGATTATGTTTATCCCATAATTGAGAAGGTATTGATGAATTTTAATACAAACCAGCCAACGATCGCACTAAACAAGATAGAATAATGAACTGAAATGCTAATAATATTGTATATATGGCCAGAATCCGATTACAGCAACACAACTTCAGTACTAATAACAGAAACAAACATAAAGGTAAACTACGGAGTTACACAGCTTAACTCTTCATTACACTCCAATCAGAATAATAATACTGGAATTGAAAAGTACAAGGTTATTATTCAGATTCCAGATGATCCTCTCTCACATCAGCAGCGTTCTTTTATTCTCCCTTGCTCACGTTGTGCTGCGTTCTCTCATTCGGTTGCAACAGAATTGCTGAGTCATCAATTGGACCAGTGTTGGTTGGGCTTTGATCAGCCTTAGCTGAAGTCCATACCCTTCTATGTTTGTCCCTCCTATACACCTTAATGAGCTTGGGCCGGGTTGTATCAATACTCCCCCCAATTCAAGTACCTTGTCCTCAAGGTGGAAGTGAGGAAATTGTTTTTTGATGACATCAAATGACTCCCATGTGTTTTCGAACTCTGGTAACTATCGCCACTTGAGAAGTACTTGCAATTCCCCCTTGCTGGACAACCTCCACTGAACTAGTTTTTTCGGTTCCACAAGCAGCTCCCAATCCTCTGAGAGTACTTCTGGTAGAGGTTGAGCAATTGGTACCAGAGCAACTGCCTTCTTGAGCAAAGAGACGTGGAAAACTCGATGGACTTGACAATTTCTGGGTAATTGGAGCTTATAAGCAGTCTCCCCAATCTTCTCTAATATAGCATAAGGGCCATAATACCTAGGACTTAATTTCTCATTAACCTGTCGTGCAATAGTTTTAAGCCTATAAGGCTGAAGCCGTAGATAAACAAGGTCACCTGGAACAAACTGTACATCCCTTCTATGCTGGTTAGCATGGACAGCATGCGATTTTGGGCTTGGACTAAATTCTTTTTCAAATCTAGTAATATCTTGTCCCGGGTATCTAGCGAATTAGAAAGAGCATCAACTGCAGACGCATAGTTTTCACCCTTCAGTAAATGGGGAGGGTCTCTGCCATAGAGGGCTTTGAATGGGGTCATTCCTGTAGCATCCTTGTATGTGGTGTTGTACCAAGACTCAACCCAAAGGATCCATTTGGGCCACTGTTTAGGTTTGGGCCCACAGAAGCATCTCAAATAAACCTCCAAACACCTGTTGACTACTTCCGTTTGACCGTTAGTTTGTGGGTGGTAGGCTGTGCTATAGTGCAATTTAGTGCCTGCACTTTTGAACAAGTCTGTCCAAAAAGAGCTCATAAAAACTCTATCTCTATCAGAGACAATAGTGGCTGGAAACCCGTGAAGCCTTACCACCTCCCTAATGAATAAATCAGCAACGCCCCTGGCTGTATATGGGTGTTTAAGGGGCAGAAAGTGCGCATATTTTGTGAGACGATCTACAACAACCAAGATTGTATCGAACCCCATAGCCTTGGGTAATCCTCCAATGAAGTCCATAGATAAACAAGTCTCGTATAATGCCCCTCATCTTACTGTCTTCATGCTGCTCCAACTCTAAGTCCTCCAATGCTGGTGGCTGCAGTCTAGTAATACTGGACAACTGCATCTGCCTAGAGAGTGCGTCAGCAACCAGATTCTCTTTGCCAAGGTAGTATAGAATCTCAAAGTCAAACCCAAGTAACTTCACAGCCCACTTTTGTTGCTCCTCATTTAGCACCTTTTGATTTGTCAGAAACCTTAAGCTCTTCTGGTCAGATTTGATGATAAAATGTCTCCCCATCACATAATGCTTCCATTTTTGCACCGCAAAAACTATGGCCATGAGCTCTTTCTCATAGACTGACTTACCTTGTGCTCTTGGGGAGAATCCTTGACTCAAAAACGCAATGGGTCTATTATCTTGCATCAAGACAGCCCCAATCCCTTTTCCCGAGGCATCTGTCACTACTGTAAACAGTTTGGTAAAATCAGGCAAAGCCAAAACAGGGACGGTACTCATCTTCTATTTTAACAACTCGAAGGTCCTCTCTGCCTCTTTAGTCCATTTAAAAGCGTCCTTCTTAAGCAACTCCGTTAGTGGTTTTGCAATTTTTCCATAGTCTTGCACAAGCCTTCTATAGTACCCTGTTAGTCCTAAAAATGCTCTCAACCCCTTGATATCCTTGGGTGCTGGCCACTCCTTCATAGCCTTGACCTTACTAGTATCAGCATTGACTCCTTGGGCCGTTATGGTTCTTACCGAAGCTGCACTTCTTCCTATTACACACCAGAGAATTAGACCTTAATGGTTCAAAGAGCAGACGCAAGTGCCCCAGGTGCTCTCTCTGGCTCTTACTGTATATCATTATATCTTCAAAAAATACTAATGCGAACTTCCTCAGAAAAGGCCGCAGAACATCATTCATAAGAGCTTGGAATGAGGAGGGTGCGTTTGTTAATCCAAAGGGCATTACCAAGTATTCGTAATGCCCTTGATGTGTCCTAAACACTGTCTTTGGTATATCTTCATTGCGCATCCTGATCTGGTGGAAGCCAGACTTCAGGTCGAGTTTAGAAAAAACCACTGAGCCTCCAAGCTCATCCAGTAGCTCATCAACAACCGAAATGGGGAATTTATCAGGGATGATCAACTTATTCAGGGCTCTGTAGTCAACACAGACCCTCCAACTCCCATCCTTTTTTTTAACAAGGATCATTGGACTGGAGTAAGGGCTGGTACTATGTCTAATCAGCCCATCCCCTAACAACTCAGCACCAAATTTTCTATTTCAGATTTCTGATAGTGTGGGTACCTGTACGGGCGTATATTTGGCACCACGTTTCCTGGCTTCAGATTAATTGCTGGTCGTGCTCCCTCCTTGACGGCAATCCTCTTAACTTCTGGAAGACATCCTCAAACTCAGTCAATGACCCTTCCAAATCTTCCCACGGAATATCACTTCCTGCGCTTTCTTTCTCCTCTGATTTTAGTAAAAAATCCCTGGCCATGATCCTGTAAGGCCTTTACAACAGATTTCAACAAAGCTTCAGAACGGAACAGTGATGGTTCTCCCTTGATGGCAACCTCTCAATCCTCTCTTATGAACTTCAGAGTTAGATCCTTGAAATTTGCCTTGATATCACCAAGCTGAGTCAACCACTCCAACCCCAACACAACGTTGACACTCCCCAAGTCAAAGATATAAAGATCTTGGACGATATTCGTCCCCTGAAGCGAAATACTCACCTCCTTGCATACCCCTTGACAGCAGACCTTATGACCATTACCTACTTCCACATTGTAGGTTTGGGTTTCCGTAACACATAGCCCCAACTTTTCTGCCACCCCCTCCTTATGAAGTTGCTCGAAGTGCCACAATCAATCATCACGATGACCCTTGTCCCCAGAATCTCTCCCCACGCCTTGAGCGTTTGGTTTGAAGCGAGCCCTAATAAACATTGCATTGTGAGATGCAGAGCTGTATCGTTGTCTCCCTCTGGTGGGTCCTTCTCTTCAAGATCAGTCACCTCAGCCGCAGTCTCCTTTCCTTCGTCGTTCTCATCTTTGACTATCATCACTTGGAGTTGCTTGAACGGACACCTATGTGTTGGGTTCCACCGTTCGTTGCACGTGAAGCAAAGTCCCTTAGCCTGACGATCCCTAAACTCCGCCGGTGAGAGCCGCCGGTTGTTGCTCGCTTGTCTCTCTGCCGCGTGTCCATCACCGCTATTTGGGTTGACGGTGCCAGAGATACCCCTTGTAGTCGCCGCGCTCTGTTGTTCATTGTTTTGTGCCCTAGCTGATTGGGATCCTATGGGGTTTGGGCTAAATGAATTGGTTTGCCCCGAAGCCTGACCCGGATGAGCTGAATTAAAAGAACCCGACCCGCTCCAATTTCCTCCTCTATTGGCATTCTGACTGGCCCAATTACGTTGGGTTTGGTTCGCTTTTCCTGGCCCAATTGGCCCAAACCTCCCTCTTATTCCCATTCCTTCCTCCTTCAACGCGTCGTTTCTCTTCTTGATCTTCAGAGAGAATTTCATCATCTCTGATAAGCTAATATTTGGACTCATCATCAACTCCTCTCGAACGCTGCATCTGACGCCATTAAGCCATGCTCCTTCAACAATTCCTCGTCTTCAAAACGTAATGCACCAATCACCTTTTCGAACTCGCTTCTGAATTCCGCTACCGTTCCCACCTGTTTGAGTGTATACAGGGCTCTATAAGGGTTGTCCAGAGCTTCTGGTTGGAACCGGCTCAACACTTCCTGTCGGAAAAACTCCCAACTCGCATTTGGGTTGTTTATTTCCCGCTAGAGATACCATTGCAAAGCTTCCCCCTCTAATGTCACCATCACTGCTGCCAATTTGTCTTTCTCTGCTATTCCGTTGACATTAAAATACCTTTCTACCTTATTTATCCACCTATATGTGTCATCTCCGTTAAACAAAGGTATTTCTAATCGCCTGATCATTGAAACGACCGGATTGAATCTCCGTCCATGCAGCTCAGAGGTTTCCCTATTAGATCCATCATTCTCTTCGTGAGAGTTACTTCGCCTCTGTCTCATCATTTCATCTAGCCTTCGAATGATCTCTGCCACACCGGTTTCGCTAGCTTCCATCCTTCTGATCATCTCATTGTTTTGAACTTCATTTCTACGCAGCCTGTAACGCCCCGTCTGCAGCCGGTTAATTAACATTCATATGATAGTAAGCGCAACATGCTCAACTTAATTAATGCGGAAGCTAACTAAATAAGTTTTCTCTTTTTCCTTATGTATTGTGAACTTTTCCACTTCTATCGCTAAAATAAAACGGACAACATTTACTCTGTATTTTGGACCACTGGGGATAATTCCCAACATGATAATCTTAACCTGATTGACAGTTTAATATAATCCAGACATAAACCATATTACCCAGCCATCCATGGTCTAGGCTATCTCAATATCATACTGTCTCAAAATAATGTCCATGATGTTACTTATATAATTACATCAAATAAACAAAAGAGATGCAATTAAATAAGGAACATAGACCTGAGCATGCATAACTAACAGCATATACAGACTATCGACATGGCATAGACATCTCCTATGCTCTCAAAAAAATATAAATGGCATATACAACTCCAAATAAAGTATGTCAGGTACAAATCTAAATATCCACATGACCCTGACAATCATGTCAAGTAGTATCCTTCATTTGGCCTCTTGCCACGCGATGCCTCAGCACCATCAGTTCCTGTACCTGAAATGGTAATCCTTATAACGCGGGGTGAGATAATATAATTATCTCAGTAAGCTAGGGACCCTCGGAGGGCTCCTCCACCCCTAAGCTCACTTCTGATATATAATCATAGTACATAAAATATCCATGTATGCATCAGAATATGCACGACAATGCAGTGTGCAATAATGTAATCCTACTGGCCAGAGAATATAACAAATATGCATTACGCAAGGAAACACCGTCTTGCAACATACCGTATGAGGAAATACCGTCTCATACTATGCATAAGGAAACACCGTCTTATGCCTCACATAAGGAAACACCGTCTTGTGGGGCACACAAACATACATACATATACATGCAATAGATAACAAATTATTTTTCAATATACCATATTAAACTACCACCCTCCCTTGGAGTTTGGTGGAACAAACGGGGGATTAACCCCAAGGACCAAAAGCTTGCCTTGCAAGCAAAGTCCTTCAATAAATCTTGGGTCCAGGGATTCACAACCACGATCACAACCTAGTTCCAAAAATGTGAATACAACTAGCATATCACTAATCTATCACCATCATTAATGCATACATACGGTACTGTTCATCTATACAGTACTATTCATGTATACGACACTATTCACAAATACGGTATCTCTAATTTTTCCGAATACATTTTCACCGTTAAAATCCTCATCTAAACACTTTTCTCAACATGAGCTAAGCCTAAATCAAGCTCTAACATGCTCATTCAAGCCAAACTTTAAAAAAAAAAACCTAAATCAATCTTTCTCAAAACTCAAAGAAAATTAGGACTTCTTAACATAGACTTACCTCGAACCACCCAATGAGTGGATTTCCAACCTCAAATGAGATCAAAACGCCTTCTTGGACCTTCAATCAACAAAGGGGCGCCACTTTCCCTTCCATTTTTCTCTCAATACAAGGCTTTTTGATAGATTATGGATTAGGGGTTGTGTTTGTCTCCCAATTCTAAGCAACTTTGCTTTTTAGCTCACTTGATTTCATCAAGAAATGAGGAAGTTGGAATTTAATAGAAATCTGAAGGTTGCATGAAGAAAGTAGAAGAAGATCTGAGAGAGAGAGAAGTATAATCTGAAAAGAACCCATTGTATTTCTGATTTACAAAGAAATGAAAGTTACAATACGTTTCAGATACAAGACGTATATATATATATATATATATATATATATATATATATATATATATATATACACAAAACTGATGACTCAGCATTGAAGATTACAGTTGTCACACACTTAGTTTACAGTTGTCACACACTAACTAACTCAAAGGCACACTAACTCATTTATAACAGAAAGCTACGCTAATACTCCCCCACAAACTCATCAGGGCTGGGGCTGCAAGGCAGAATCCAGAACTGTGAGTTTGGTACGAAAAAGAGCAAAGGGATCTGGTGAGAGTGGCTTAGTAAAAATGTCAGCTATCTGGTCTGAAGCAGGGACATGAGCAACAGTAATCTGTTTGAGTAGAACTTTCTCACGAACAAAATGAAGACCCAACTCAAGGTGCTTGGTCCGAGAATGAAGAATGGGATTGTGGGCAAGTGCTACAGCACTCAAGTTATCACAGTATACCTGAGGAACAGAAAGAGGCAGATTCAATTCTTGGAATAATGATTGCAGCCACAAAATTTCAGAGAAAACTAAAGCCATGCTGCGGTATTCAGCTTCAGCCGTGGATCTTGCTACAAGAGGCTGCTTCTTAGACCACCAGGAGACTAGATTTGGGCCTAGAAATACACAAGCATCAGAGGTAGACCTCCTATCATCAGGGTCACTACCCCAATCGGCATCACAAAAGGTTGTCAAGTGAAACATAGCATCTGATTAAGGTGTTGAAGCTGCATTCAGAGAGAGACCAAAGGATATAGTACCTTGGAGATATCTGAGAATTCTTTTGACTATTTTCCAATGATCCACAAGAGGTTGGCTCATGAACTGGCACACTTTGTTAACTGAGAAACTGATTTCAGGTCTTGTAATGGTGGCATATTGGAGAGCTCCAACCACTGAACAATATAAGCCAGGATCATCAAAGTAATTGGAGCCAAACTTGGATAATTTGCAACTAGAAGGCATGAGGCTTGTAAAGAACCATTTCAACCCAAAAGCTTAAGCTGGTGGGTGAGGTTACATTAATAGTTTTATATATCTCAACACGCCCCCTCACACGAGAGCCCACTGGGCTTAAAGGGTGGACAATGCACAGGCCCACCTACCTGTGCGAATAAAGAAATTCCACTTGAAAGAAAGTGGGGGACGACGAGGATCGAACTCGAGACACGAGGCTCTGATACCATGTAAAGAACCATTTCAACCCAAAAGCTTAAGCTGGTGGGTGAGGTTACATTAATGGTTTTATATATCTCAACAGGGCTGGAGATAGCCTTAGCTTCAAACATATTAGTTCTGTGAAGAAGATCTCTAATGTATTTTGTTTGAGTAAGAAAGAGAGATCCAATTGACTGTCTTCTGACTTCAATTCCCAGAAAATAGTCCAATGCACCCAAATCTTTGAGAGAGAAAATGGAATGGAGCCGAGAGATGAGGGACTGTATGAAGTTGTCATCATTTCCAGTGATGATTATATCATCAACATAGACAAGCATATAAATGCGTTGAAGACCAGATTTGTAGATGAAGAGAGAGGAATCACATTTACTGCCTTGAAATCCAAATGAGAGCAGAGTTTCCTTGAGTTTGTCAAACCAAGCCCTTGGAGATTGTTGCATGTACATCTCTTCTTGTAGATCCCCATTTAAGAAAGCATTGTTAATGTCTAGCTGTCTTAGTGTCCAGCCATAAGTAAGGGCAATTGTGAGCATAGACCGAACAGTGATAGGCTTGATGACAGGGGAAAAAGTTTTAGTATAATCCAAACCAGGTCTTTGATGGAATCCTTTAACAACCAACATTGCTTTATATTTTTTAATGCTGCCATCTGGATTTTCCTTTACTTTGAAGACCCATTTGCATCCAACAGCTTCTCTGCTAATAGGTAAAGCAACAAGAGACCAAGTTTTGTTAGATTGTAAAGCATCATATTCAGTTTCCATAGCCTTTAACCAATGAGGACTACTGAGAGCCTGTTTGACTGTAGTAGGTTCAATATGAGTGAGAAGAGCCGGATTTCTAGCCATAGTTTTGGATCTGGTAATAATAGAGCGAGTAGGGGAAGAAGTGGGAAGAGAACCGGAAGGGACATACTCAGAAGATGAGGATGTGGAAGATGAAAGACTGGATGAGTGTAAAGAAGGAGCTGGAGAGGAGGGAGAGGAACTCGGACTGACATCATTGGGCTGTCTAATAGAAGTAGAGAGACTAGGGGATTGATCTCCAATAATAGGAGAGGTGGGCTGACTGGAAACATGGGAATCATTGGTGTGCAGTGACTGTATGGGTAATGGGGAGGGATCCTGAGGCAGAGATGGAGCATTTGGTGGAGAGGAGAAATGTGGTGAAACAATAGTAAGTGGGACAGAGGCAGAGGTAGGTTGTAAGGTAAACAATATGGCCAACATCCGATTACAGCAACACAACTTCAGTACTAATAACAGAAACAAACATAAAGGTAATCTACAGAGTTCAACAGCTCAACTCTTCATTACACTCCAATCAGAATACTGGAATTGAAAATACACAACAGAAAGGAAATGATAGTGTGAAGCAGTTGGAGAGGCTCCACTCTCTCCCAAGATCCAAGGTTCTCTATTCAGATTCCAGATGATCCTCTCTCACATCAGCAGCGTTCTTTTATTCTCCCTTGCTCACGTTGTGCTGCGTTCTCTCATTCGGTTGCAGCAGAATTGCTGAGTCATCAATTGGACCAGTGTTGGTTGGCTTTGATCAGCCTTAGCTGAAGTCCATACCCTTCTATGTTTGTCCCTCCTATACACCTTAATGAGCTTGGGCCGGGTTGTATCAATACTCCCCCCCCAATTCAAGTACCTTGTCCTCAAGGTGGAAGTGAGGAAATTGTTTGTTGATGACATCAAATGACTCCCATTTGTTTTCGAACTCTGGTAACTGTCGCCACTTAAGAAGTACTTGCAATTCCCCCTTGCTGGACAACCTCCACTGAACTAGTTTTTTTGGTTCCACAAGCAGCTTCCAATCCTCTGAGAGTACTTCTGGTAGAGGTTGAGCATTTGGTACCGGAGCAACTACCTTCTTGAGCAAAGAGACGTGGAAAACTCGATGGACTTGACAATTTCTGGGTAATTGGAGCTTATAAGCAGCCTCCCCAATCTTCTCTAATATAGCATAAGGGCCATAATACCTAGGACTTAATTTCTCATTAACCCGCCGTGCAAGCCAAGTTGTGCATTTGATAAAAGTTTATAAAATTGTTTGTTGGTGATCATTAACTGTAACCTTTGAGCTCATTGTTTTTCGGTTTAATTTCATAGTTCTCGGTTACAACTACTGTACTAGTATCAATTAATTGCTTTGTTATAATATAAACTAAATTTGAATTCTTATTTGGTTGATTAATTCTTTATCCAATCTTTCTTCTCTCTCTTTTTTTTGTTATTATTATTGTTTTTGTACTTTTTGTGTGGGTTTATCGTTTTTCCATCAACTTGAAATATAATTATCTCCTACATAGCACGGACATGCAAATGTTTTGAAAATTTGCGTGTCGGACACGTTCCGACACGCTCGGACACGCATCCGACACGCGGTCAATCCTCGGACACGCTCGGACACGTTTTTCCAACATGCAGTCAACTTTTTTGGACACGCGGTCAACGCTCGGACACGCTTTTTTTTTTTTTTTTATTTTGTTAACTAAATATAAAAGAAATAATTTATAAATTGATTTTTTTCTGTTATGAAATTTGACATGCAAAATTAACAAAGTACGAAAAATTATTTATATTTATATTGATGTTATGAAATTTAAATATTTGATTGGTTATATGACTTATTATGGACTCTTATATGTATTAAATATAAATTATATTATATATATTAAAATTTTTATTTAATATCAAAACGTGTCCCAACGTGTCCAAATATGACATTTTTTAGAATTAACGTGTCGGCGTGGCGTGTCGTGTCATGTCCCGTGTCCGTGCATCATAGGTTATCTCCATCAACCCCAAAACTACGTCATTTTGGGGATTGGAGGAATTAATGGAGGGTATTTTAGGAATTTTGTTTGTTTTTTGTTATATGAATTTGATACGAATCCACCTCTTAAAGTGTACACTCATAAGAAATATAAAAGGCTAGAACTTCTGCTGAGTCAGCAAGAAGTTTGTTAGCAATGAATATTCATGAAGCTGGTAAACTGAATTCTGTAAAGAGGTTTGGAAGTGGCAGGAAGAGTGCTAGATAAGTAAGGGAATAGGGATTGATTCTGATCATCTGGAATCTTAGGCTTCGGTTGGGATTGGGAGAGACTAAACCTCTCTAATTGCTCTAGAACTATTTTACCTTTCTATTTCCTTCTTGTATTTTTTTGAATTTCCATCACTGTATCCACACCTTTTACTATTCTGAGCATTGTATTCAATATCAACTTTCCTTTGTTCTGTTCATATTCCTTTCTATTCTGTTTGGTACCTATCAGAATTTTACCAAAACACCGTTCATTAATTTCCTCAATCCCCGGAATGACGTAGTTTTGGGGTTGATGGAGATGTTTTTTTCTCAAGTTGATGGAGAAATGATAAACCCTTTTTTTATTTGTATAGCAACTTTCATGTTATTACAGAGATGTGATGCGATATTTTTTTTACCTTTTTTGCTTCAAAGTTGTGCTTCTATTTTCCTTTTATTGGGTGAAAACCCTATGTTGTACAAAAACCTTTTGTATTTGTAATTGATACCTTCTTTGGACACCTAAAGTGTAGTAAGTTCATAACTCGTAACTTGTTACTAGGATGTTCGTAATGGAAGATACTGCAGATGGTTATCATTGATATGAAAGAAGTTAAATTGTAAGTCTGATCATAGGGCATTTCATACTTCAGTGTTTACTGTTTCTTATTTTGAAGATTGTTTTGTTGTCGGAGTTGGATAGAAGATGGGAAAATGACTATTGGAATGTCTAGTTCTTATAAATGTCAGGAGAAGTATTTAAAATTTTTACACTTGACTGTGGGATCTGCTTATCTTAGTGTTGGTTTTCAGTAAAGTAAAATGTCCGCTCTAGATCATTCTCAGATGCTTTGTACGCGGACATGACTATTCTCAATTTCTCATGCACTTTATGTTATTGAACATAGGTGGAAGATCTCTTGGAAGCAGGTGCAAATTTAAGAGCAAAACTTGGATTACCTCGGCGTACGCAGAATAAGTAAGCATATATTTGTTTTCAATTTTTATAATGAAAATATAGCTGCAATCTTCCATTTACATGTTTTCATGCCAATCAGACAATCATCTGGGAGAAGAAAGAAATAAAATATTGACGTTAATCTGCCTCTGAATAGTGTAAAATACACTTTTTGCTTATGTTTTAAAATATTGTTTACCACCCATGAGAGTTTGGAAGGGGAGAAAAATAGAAGTTGGCGTTTCTGGTACTGTTTTAAAATTTTGAATTTGCTAACGTATCCTAAAGTCACTGGTTATGGGATTGAAGTAGAAAGTATTAAATGAGAAGTAGAAGCACACATTAAATACCTTGAAAGCTCAAGAAAAAGCAATGTATACATCTCTTCTTTAAGTAATTAAAAGGACTTAATGAAGAGTGTTAGATGCTTTCTAACTAGTGCCCTGAGGGCAGTGGCTAGCAAGACCCTTGAAATTTAATATAATAGGGATCAGTTAGGATGGATACTAGCTTCCACTAATTTTATTTTTGGGGGATGGGGGAGATGAATTGCTTTCTTTGAATCTTGGGGAATTTGAATATGCTTTAGTATGTCAATGCATTTTGGCACCTGTGGGTGTGCAAATGCAACAATCATTAAGAGATTTGTATATAATTGAGACATGCCTATAACACAATCATAATCCATTCCATACACAGTCATTAGTGTGCTACAGGCAGATTACTGTACTACTTTTTATTCCCTTATAGAAAAATCTACATTACTTCATAAATTCTTTTATTAGGACAATGAAGCCGTCTTCGGCCAGCTGAGATTAATTTTCATTTTCTTTTTATATATCAAAGTTCATGGATTTTTAATTCCTTGCAGGTCTTCTATGAAGTAAAATAGCATATTTATTTGGGTAGGAATGTGGATAATCCATGACAAAAGGCTCAGTCTTGTCGTAAGCTGTTGTTTGGTGGTTTGATTTCGCGGTGGAGGCAACAATTATAAACATTGACGAGATGGTTTCAAGGGTCGAAGGTTTCATGCCCAACACAAAAATCATAGACTTGTTAGAAACACTACATCCAACTGATGGATTTTCTCTGTTTTTACCTGGTAGTCTGGAGCGTGCAACTTGTAATCCATTATGTTGTCCGTTATTTACTTCATTTTTCATTAAATTGAGTCTTTCACATTTTTTTTGGGGTTACTCAGAGAGTTAAGTTACCATTATTTCCTGAATTTTAATCTGACTCGGCCTCTTCAACAAAAGAGAAAATGTTGTCTCTTGCCATTACAGCAGTGGTACCATTATCTCATCCAAGTGATTTGCTGATATGTTGCATTTTTCTTATCTTAAACCAGTTTCAAAGAATAACAATGGGCAGTATAACCACACGTAATTCATAATTTCATATATCAATTTTTGGAGAGCTCTGTGATAGATTTCTTCTTTGTCTCACTAGCCATTATTCTGCAAGTAAAACTCCAATTGCATGGAGATACCTATGCATAGGTCTCAAAGCATATGAAGGGCAGTGAAACCAAAACAAACTCTTTCCCTTGTAGATGATTGTTTTTTAGAATTTCGCAATCAGCATTCTAAAACCAGTTGATATAACAAAACAACACGTAAGGTAATTCAAGTATGTTATTTCAAAAGCTAATAAATGTGGGAAAAGTGAAAGCGAGATGCTTGAAGGTTATCATGCATTATTGGCTATGGCAAATGTGATAACACCTAGAGGAGAAATTTTTTTTATTCGGGAATCTCGATTTTAAAAAATATGATGGAAATATTCAGTTTACGATAATATCCGAAAACAAAAAATTTCCCGGGAACTCTAGTATGTACCTTGTACCAAATGCTCCACTAATGTAATATCTATGAGGCCTATCTGTATTCTTTCCTTTCTATCAACGTTGATGTCTGAAGTGTTGAGACTACTAACATGGAATAGGAGACTTGGAGCTGGGAATCACAGGATGTTATTGGATATTACAAGGTTAATGCTTGGCTTCAATATTCAGGTGTAGAAGCTACTGCCAATAGCTTCGGTTTCATTATGGAATGCGAGCTATGAATAGCCTCTACATAAGCATTTAATGATGAGGGTGATTCAAACCATTTTCATGCTTCTGTATCCGTCTCCGTCATGGATGAAGGGTTGGATTCCTGTGCTACGATTTTATTTTATTTTTTTAGCTCGTGAGAGTTTCTTATTGGGTTGCGGGCCTCGATCAGGGGAGGGGATATTATTAACTCGACTGAAATTTTAGAAGAATGTTATTCCTTGTTGATTATTGGTCAAATATTAGCTATCCGAATTGGCAGTTTTGGTTCCCACATACATAATCTCAATGCATTTCTTCTATCCGCCAATCCCTTGTTTCACTCCAGGATGAAGCATTTTGAGCTTCACTTTTTCTTTGTCCAAGAAGTGGTGTCAGTTAAGGCTATTTCCATTCATCATGTCTCGTCTCTTGATCAACATGGTCTAACAAAAGCCATCTCCGGTTCTAAGGGCCTGCTTGATTAGTGTTTTATAAAACAGTTTTTTGTTTTTAAAAACAAAAAAACTTGTTTGATGGGAAGAGTTTTGTAAAACTGATTTTGAAAACAGTTTCCTTTTAGCTGTTTTTAGAACTGAAAATGCAAAACAACTCAGACTTGTTTTCATTCTTTTTTCCAATTTTTTGTTCCGAAAACATCCAAAACACGGAGAACAACCTATTTTCATTAATGGCACTTTTGTAATTATCAATAACAAGACTGAAAGACATCGTTGCATCTTTTAAAATTTTTCAAAACCCCTTCTTCTTTCGCACCTAGCAAACAGCACCCCCATCCACGATCATTGAGTAGTGTAAAGGAATCATCGTGCACCTTTTGGTGTTCTTTTTATCAATTCTGACTGTAAGTTTATATTTTGGCTTGATTACTGTGTTGTTTTGCAGGTTTTCATCCGAAATTTGTGTGGTTTTTTGGTTTGGGTATTAGTGGTTTTAATTATTTTTATTATTATTAATGGTTTTGTATTGAAGGGACAGTGGGAAAATGAGTTTATTTTCCACAATTTTTCTGGGCATCCGCATAGCATTGAGGACTGCGTGGCAATTAAAATGGTGAGGTACTGAAGCGCCAAGAGAAATTGTTTTAGAAAAAAAACTATCAAATGCGTTTTTTATTTTTTTTGTTCTAAAAACATGTTCTTAAAACAAATCTATCAAGCAGATTTTTTTATTTTTAAAATTGTCTTCAAAACAAATTTATCAAACAGATTTTTTTCTTTTTTTACTCTGAAAATCAGTTTTTAAAAATTATTCTACAAAACAATTTTAAGAACAAAAAAATCAAAACACAATCAAACACACCCTAAGTTTCTGGAATTCTTCTTTGAAGTGTATTCGTAGAGCTTAAGTGTACAATCAGTGATGGGGAATGATGGGATTGCCTGTCTAAAGGATTAGGGATCTTGATATGGAGTATCAGTACTTCTGTAAGAGATAAATTTCAATGTTTGAGGGAATGATCTTCGTCAGGAACAAAGGAGACATGCTTTTAAAGTGAATGTCTTGAAGATCAGGTGTTCAATCATTTACATGTGCATGTGAGGTGCTAGATTAACATGTGTGATAAGTTCCGATAACGAGGGGCATACTGAGGAAAATATTTTCAGTATTACAGGAGTACTAAGCATTAGGTACATTTTTTTTTTTTTATCAAATATGATAAACAAATAACCTATTAATACTACCCTTACCTTTATGGTGGTTATTTTTACCCGTAACTCGAATTTTTCCGTAGTAGATAGTCTCATAACACTGAAAATGTGCTCTATATTGAGACTTTGCAATCATCATTTTAGGTAATGAGACAGGTTGAACTTGGCAGGGTTATTGTTTTGTGTTGTTATTAAATAAAGCATGGGAATGTGTGGGGCCAGGGACAAAGAAGAGGAACTTCGGCCGAGACACAAAGTGATGCCCATTCCTTCCTCTCAATTTGCGGGAAACTACAGAGCATAGAATATAATAGTGTTAGGATGGAGCCCATGGCATAACACAACCACTAATGGATTAAGCTAAACCAACCATACCAAGTGGGTCCAATACCATGCCACGACCCAAAATCTTAAAGCATTGAGTTCATGAGTTCCCTCACTTATATACACTTTACTTAGCCCGTCTTGTTAGCTGTTTATGTGATTAGTAATTGTAACAGATCACAGTGTATATGCTGCACTCAATTTTAAACAATTCAGTTCAATTCATTACACATCATTCTGATCTTTCACTCCACAATTCCTCTCTAGTTCTCGTCACTCTGATACCTTTGTATATGCTGCTTGGTCATAATGAAGTTTGATTAATGTCATTGCTCAAAGGACGTGGGAGGAAATAGATTACACCAGTTTGACCACTTTGAGTGAGTACATCGAACTCTCCAGCAGTAAATGAGTCATCTTTCTCGACAATAGGACGTCTAAGTTCAACATATGCACAGTACTGCACTTCATTTACCGCAGCATTCTTTTTGAATGAAGAAAGAGCCACCCCAACTCCTTCCCCTGCAAATGTTCATTTCAATTACAATTCAACTTGGGAAAACTCTCTTGAACACTTCAAATACAAGGTAGCTTCTCCATTCGTCTAACAAACAATTTCATGTTTTTGGTTGTTTTATTTAATTTTTTTTTTTTTTTTCTGACTTTTCGTGCAACCAAGGAGGAAAAGGGTAGAACACAGTATCATTGTTACTGGGAGCCTTTTCAGATACAGTTTAGATTAGGGGAAGGTATGCCCCTTTGCAACCATGGAAAATCACCAACCTCAACCAGGATTTATAATGCAATTACAAATCATTTACCAAAGAAAGAAACCTGAGAATCAAACCCAAGTCACAACTAGTGTGGGCGTAAGATCTGACCAGGTATGCTAACCCTCATTGGCGATATAAAGATATCTACACCAAAAAGGATCTCTTTAACAGTTAAACGGACAAGGAATTGAATTTTTTACCATGTGTAACAAGCAGCAAGTTCTCATTAGGATATTTATCTGCAAGGTCCTTAATTATTTGCTGATATCTAGCCCTTGTTTGCAAAACTGGCTCTTCCCACAGTGGCAACTGAAGTTTATCTCACAAAAATAGTTTTCATCAGCTCCAATATAATGTTTGCATGCATATTTAACTGCCAGAAAGTTCACAATAAAATTAAGATAAAGTCCTCTATACCTCTTTATAGACCCTTGCTACGTTATTATCCACTGTCCCAGCTGGGAGCATGCCTTCACGCTCTGATATATCAAAACCCCAATTTCCATCTTTAGGGGCAACATCGAGACGGATAGCTTCCCTGTTCATCATTTCACATAATCCATACTCAATAGAGACCTGCGATTGTGGAAGTGAGGGAGAGGATTTTTCGCAACTTAAAAGGCTGAGTCATTTACACAAGCGATCAGTATTTGTAAGTCAATAAGATCATCAAATACGCATACCACATTAGAGTTTCATTCCTAAGAGTCAGTTTGATTAGTTTACCCCATTTTTAAAGGGACACTGAACTGATCCAAAAAGTCTCCAACGCTATAAATAAAACCGAACCATTTTGCCCAAGGGTCATAACTAAAGTGACACTACACAGTGTTTAGAGGTGCGCATGGGTCGAATTGAACTGAATTTTTTGAAGACCTGAACCGAATTAGTTTAAACAGTTCAGTTCGATTGGAAACAGGTTCGGTTTGGTTTGATTCGAAACCGGTTCGAGTCGATTTGAAACCAGTTCGAGTCGATTTGAAACCAGTTTGAGTCGAACTTATTTTGAAAAAAAATAATAATTAAAGAAATAAAGAGATAAAATGGTTCGGTTCTTCAACTTGTTTTCAAAAACATTATATTAAAAGCAATTTGGTTCAGTTCGCAACTCAGTTCAGTTTTTTTTGGTTCTTTTACACACCGCTAACAGTTTCCACCACTGATCTAGGATAGAAATTGTACCATTGGGATCTACAAGCCCAATATGTTCTCTTGAGGGACGAAGGTCAATGCATGGGTTACACAGTTAGCACAGGTAAAGACCAAGCTAAGTGATGTTAGCCCAAGTATGAACTAAGCTAACAAATAGTTGGGGGGGGGGGGGGGGGTAGTGTATACGTTTTAGGCTTGTGAACTGATAGGGTAACGATACATACTATGTCCTTTGGTCTTCAGAGGAGGGGTTATTTATACTAGGGTGACATCCCTTCCCTCAGTGGGTTGGTGAGAGGGGGTCAACCCTCCTTGGGAGTTGTTGGGGGTGGCTGGCACTGCTGTGGTGGCAGTGATACAGTATATGCATCGGTGGTGTCAGCATATGATGCTGGGGGATTACTATTTATGGTGTCTGGGGCGGTCTCCCAAGGAGTTGAAATCCCAAGGTGAGACATTTTGGTGTCTCACCTAGGGGCGTAATCGCCCAGAGAACAGGATGTATGGAGGGTTGGTGTATATAAGTCAGTAGGGCTGACGTGGGAGAGGGGGATGGGATTTGGGCCCAAGTCCTTGGGCCGTTCTGAAATGGGCCATCCGGAACAGAAATATTATTATCTTTGGTACCCTTGAACCACTCCTTGTAGATTAAAATCAAACAGTGAGTGTGACAGTGTATAGCAACAAATCACTGGTAAATCTATTTATAGTAAAATTCCTATAAAAATATCTAGTTTCTTCATCTATCTAAAAACCCTTCGCTGATTTATGGCAAAACAAAATGAGAAATAATAGTCTTATGTTACGTAAAATTGTAAACCCCAAACAAAATTGTAACTATTCAAGAGAAAGGATGACAAGAACTATCAAATTAACTAGAATATCAAGCCAATTCTTGTTAAAAACTAGTGTAAAAACTTACGTTTTTACTAGAGTGGTGCGTGTTAAAACGCAAGTAAGATCTGTCCTTGATAAAAACTGGTAGAAACGCCGTGTAAAAACGGTAAAAACTTACATTTTTACCGTTTTTACTTAAAATAATCTTTTTTTTAAAGATTTACAAAAAAAGAAATTAAAAAAAAAAACCTAATTTTCATTTTCCCCAAGTCATATGCACAATATCTTGATATCTTTTTTGTTTTGATATATGTCATTTATAATTATGTCTTATAAAACTGCAATTCTATTATAAGTTATGCTTTGAGAATCGGTTTGTGTTTTTGGATCATTATGTGCATTGAAAGAAGTGGAATTATTTCACCAAAAAAAAGTGGAATTATATCTTTATAAGTGATTATCCAAATCTGCAGAGTGTATGAAGCAGTTAGAGCATATTGGTTATTCATTACTTGTTAGTTATCACTGTTTATAATTTTGATACTTGGTTATCAAATTTCTTTTCCTTTTTTAGATAAATAAGTGGCTCAACACACATGTTCATTATGTGATATTTTTTCTACATGCATATATATAATTTTTTATCTTATCTTGACCTTAAATAGTAGAAAATAGAAACTGTACGTTTCGTGTCGTTTCTACGTTTTACGTTTCTACCACCCTTTCCGTTTCTACGTAGAGACTCGAGTTTGACAACATTGATCAAGCCTCTTTGAATGTGTAGCAAGTTAGCAACATATCTCATGTAAAATCTATAAATATTAAAAGGGTTTATCATCTATTATTTAACATGACCATAAAAAATTTCTTATATACACAACATTTTATGGGACCCGCAGCAAAAAAAAAAACTCTGGCACCCAAAATGAATCTCTATAACATAACACAATTACTTTTCCTACAACATAACTCTTATAAAATCCATATTAAAACTCCAATCAAAATCTCGATTTTATTCATCTATTTATCTAATAACCCACTGAATATGAATAACTAGAATATCAATTTAAATAGAATTTCAACCGAAAAAAAAAGAAACAAACAAACAGTAACTTTAGTTTATGATCCTTTTAAGATTTGATGTTTGGCGGAGATAAAACCATTTCCTATACACGAAAAAGATTCAATTCTCATGTTGTGACTCAACTAGTGGTGGGTCCCACTTTTATTAAAAAAATATATATATATTTTGCACGCAAATCGAAGGATCAAACATGAGAATTAAATTCTTATGCAACATTAAAAAATATTTTTCAAAAAAATAAAAAATAAAAAAAATACGTGGGACATATGAGAAGAAAAACAGAAAGAAATAAAATAAAATAAAATAAAAATTATTGCCAGACACGTAAAAATATCTCCTGTTAACATGAGAGATACTAATTATTTTATAAACTAATAATTACCACTTTCAACAAAACATCATTGCTTGATTAATAGTTAGCAAGAGTTAGTAATCAACTGATTTCTGACCTTGACTTTTGAAGCGTCGATTGGAACGCCGTCGCCGGTGACAGTACCGGGACCGTCGTCGATGGCGGAGAGAGCGACGGCGACTCCGGCGGCGGTCTGAACGCAGCGGAGGAAGGGGGACACAAAGACCCTATGGATCGGGAACCCGAGACTCTGTCGCAGCCTCCGACCCGTTTGGAAAGCCCGAATCCGACCAGCTTGGGCCAGGGGAGGATCCCACGGCCGTGGCGCCGTGGATGCCCACAAAGGCTCGAAGTTATCCATGCGGTCGCCGTGCCTCATCACAATGACGTTCTGGTATGAAACGGGACTTTCGTTTTCCAGAATCTGTTTTGAATCCATTTTCACTGAATCTACACACACACAGAAAGAAAGAGGATGTCCTTGGGTTTCAGAAAAAAAATTGGAAAATGGAAAATGGGTTTTCCCTAAAAATATGTTCTTTTGCAAGAAATTTAAGGTCAAGGTCATGTTTAGCCTTTAAAGTTGTAAGTAGTTGTGATTGTAGTTTCAAACATAAATATGATTTTTTTCTCATAAAGTGTAGTATGTAATTGGTAGAAAGCAAGTAGATTGTGATTGCCAATTTTAACTTAAATCGCAAGTTGTGTGATAGTTTTCCATTTGTATAGGCCAATACTGCTGCTATACACATCAATAGAGCACAAAATATCATAAAAAATAAACATTAGTATGAATTGTTTTACTCTAATACTACTAAATAAACGTTGACGGAATATATTCATACTACCAATTTTTTCTACTATTAAATTATTACCTATCTAATCACCATTGAATCAAAGAGAAAGAATGTTAAAAAAAATTTGATAAAAGAGAAAATATTGATCCAAAGATGATTAGATAAGTAATGAGTTGGTAGTAAAAAAATTTAGTAGTAAGAATATCTCTTCTCTTTTGTGGGAGTTGCATTCGTATTTCCATAAATTTAACAATAGAACTAGTCTACTACTTCAACTATTTGATATTACTTTAGGCTGATTCAGCAAAAGAAAGAAATTGTGAAAAGAATATTAATGATTTTGAAAATAAGTCTACTGCACTCCTTCAAAAATTGTGATAGTTTCGATTTGTAAACACCCTATGCAAATTAATGTGAACTATTTGACTAATGCCGGTGTTGCACGCGTAATTTCCTTAAATTTAACAATATAACTAGTCTACTACCATTGCTTTAGGCAGATTCAGCAAAAGAAGGAACTAGTCTGCTACATAACATTATTTACGTCCATATATTCACTTGAAAATAAAGATTTTGCAATAATATAAAAACAATCGTAATCCTCTCTTGATGGTGACGTTGATGGTAATTCAAATGTAAAACAAATTAAAAACGACAAAAATAAATAAATAATAATTAAGATGAAATTCAACACACCTGTAGATAATGAGCGAAAGCCAGTCGCTTTATACCCCTGAAAGAAAGTATTTGAACCATGTTGTAAGGAGGGAAAATTAAATAAGATATTACAGTCAAACACATGCATAAAAAAGTGACAAAAATTATGCAGAAAAAAAAAAGTGCCATTCGGGTTTTTACAAAACACCTTGTAGGTTTCTTGCAGAATGGGAGCTTGCTTAGACCTGGCGTGAATAGAGCAAAGGCGAAACAACCGTAAATGAAGCATGATGATGAACAAAGAAGAGAATATAGAGTTTTATTTTGAATCAGAGTGTGCAAAGATGGGAATGCAGAGGGAGAGAGAGACAGATCAGAGCGCCTTTGAGTCGAAGAACTAAGAAAAACAACAATTATTAAATATTGGTGAAATTCAAACCATGCGAATTTAAGCTGAAAAAGGGTCCAAGAAAGAGGTCCAGGAAACTTCCTAAAGTGTCATCATAATTGAATTTGTTAAGAAAATAGTACACCACCATATTCGTTCTCCCTTCGTTTTTGTGGTAGTTACAATCAACCCCAAAGTCACTTCATTGACCTTGACAAATGACAATTGCCATATGCGCGTACGCATCACTTTCATAATAAGATTAACGGGCTCTTTGGTACGCGGTATCCTACTGGATTTTTGGGAAACTGAATTTTTCAAAATTTTAAATTTGTGAATATTATCATAAACTGGATGTAAAAATCATATTTTTAAAAATCGAGATTCCCGGACAAATAAAAATTTCTCCTGTACCAAACGTCCCCTAAAGTCATTAAACAATGTTTTCAATGTATAAAAAAAAAAAAAAGATTGTTCAATATTTTCATTAGTGATAAGTTGATTTATTCATCCCCTTTCGTCTATCTTTTCTAACGTAAAAAATGTTGTAATATTTGGGACAACGATGATATTGCCACTCTTTTTGTAATTATTTACCTATATGTCGCGCAGCAGAACTTCCCCCACCCCAAAATGCCACGTGGCCTTTTGACCGTGATAGTGTTGCATTTGTAATGTATGACTTGAATGATTTCACGATGGAATGTATTGCCGGAATAATGCAAGACGGCGCGGTTGGCATGTGACCGTTTTCAGACGTGTTACCATTTTTAACGCGATACATGCAACTCGCAACGACCAAAACCACAGATTTTGAATCGGATGTGATGGAATTGATCTGGACTGAACGTGATATGTATACGACCGCGTGCCAATCGTGTCAGGAGCCATCTGACGCGTTCCCTGTACAGCCGCGTTCCACTAGCCAATGGGGGACCACCATCTCCTGCACCACACACGGTTGACTGACAGCCGCGTCCACAAGGCGTTGCTGCAGGTGCCGCGTCCCCAAAGCGTTGCTGCAGGTGCCGCGTTCAACTACCCATGGACCACTACTTATCTCCCCCATTCCCGGCAGCTTGGGGCAGCTTCAGTTGAATCTGTCGAACGCGGTTGTCTGTTCTTCGTGTGCGAGGAGAAGCTTGTGCTTTGCTGTTCTATTATTTCAAGTAAGTAGTAGTGTTTATATTTTAGGTGTTCAAGCAATGCATCATTTTATAATCTGATATAAATGTATTTAATTATATTAGGGTTACAATTTTGATATAATTATTATTAATCTTAAATCATATTTCATAATCTGATCCACTATGTATTAAAATATTAGATCTCTCACATGATATATGCATAATTGTATTATTAGGTATTTTAAAATTTATTTCTTTTTGTCAGGTTAGAATAGTGAATTTAATTGTGAAAATTTGCTATTGTTTATAATATTGCTATTTTTTATTTAATTGCAAGGAATATTATTATTATTGTATTAATTATTTTATAAAATTTGTTAAATATGCTATATTAATATTTTAGGTAGTGTTGTTATATTGTATGCATAATTGTATTTTTATGTTCTTTAAAGGTCTCATCATTTTGGCTAAAAATCTTAGGTTAGTATATTTAGTTTTAATAATTTACTATCAAATTTGTATTACTGATTCATATTTAATTGCATAAAATTTTATTATTATTGTAATAATTCTTCTATTAAAGTTTTTAAATACGCTATATTTATATTGTTAAATTTGTTAAAAATATTATATTATTATTATTATTAATATGTTATTGTTATTAGCCTTATTAGTATTAATGTTTTATATTCGATCGCATAAAGGCTATTATTATTGTATTAATTATTTTATGAAATTTGTTAAATTGATATATGATATATTAATATTTTATGGTAGTAATGTTATATTTTATGCGTAATTGTAATGTTCCGTAAAGGTCCGATTTTTTTTTTGCTACAAATGTTAGGGGAGTATTTTTAGTTTTTAGAATTTATTATTAATTTTATGATTACTGTTTCATTGTTTATTGAATAAAATTTAACTTTTATTGCAATAATTATTGTATTAAAGTTGTTAAATATGCTATATTTAAATTCTGCAATTTGTTAAAAATATTATATTATTATTATTATTATTATTATGTTATGGTTATTAGTCTTATATTTTATGCATTGTTATTAAAGGTACTATTTATTGTTGATAATTTGCTAATACTTATTAGTATTACTGTATAAAAATTGTTATTATTATATTAATTATTTTATAAATATTAGTGCTATATAAAATTTGTTATTTAATAAAACTTGCATAACACAGGTTTATGGCACGTGAGGTGATTAATCTGGGCCCCAAAGAATATAGTGTGTTGAGAATTGATGTGCAAGAAACACATGTGTCACAAGCTGTATGGAACTCGGGATTGAAGAGGGTTCTGAAAGTTCGTAGAGCAACACAAGGGTCTGAGGCAGATCCGCATGATCCAGATAACATTCCGGAGCTAGTGGAGCAGCACCTTAGGCGTGCAGGTTTTTATCATGTCGCACACATGCGTCATATGCCGGTTAGTTATTTAAAAGTGAGATTAATTACGTGCTTTTCCTTATCAGAGGAAACTGACTACTTTTATCGTTGTATAATGTCTTGCAGATCGATCATGCACTCATTAGTGCTCTAGTCGAGCGTTGGCGGCCTGAAACACACACATTTCACATGCCACAAGGCGAGGCGACGATAACACTTCAAGATGTTGTTGTTATTCTTGGTTTGTCATCAGACGGAGAACCATTGATTGGACCGACTTCCGCGAAATGGGAAGATGTTATACATCAAATGCTAGGATTCCGACCTCAGCCGCATGAGATTGAGGGTAGCTATTTGCGAATGTCCTTCATAGATCGACATTACGGACATTGGGTGATGCACCAAGGCAATCCTCATAGTCAACTCCTCTACTCACGGGCTTATATATTGCGGCTCATTGGTGGATTTCTATTTTGTGACAAGTCAGGGAATAAGGTTGCCGTACGATTTTTGCCATTTACGCATGGGGATTTTTCTGGTATGACCTCCTACAGCTGGGGCGCAGCAGTGTTAGCACTCCTATATAGGGAATTATGCATGGCTACAAACCCAGCCCAAAATATTATGTCCGGTTGTCTTACCTTGTTGCAGATATGGGCATGGGCTAGATTCCCGGCCATTGCACCATTTATACCACCTGTGACCGATCCAAATGATCATTACGGAAGAAGGTGTGATGATATTTTGTATTTTGTTTGGTTTATGTCATTTTTTGGCACGGTATCATTTTTTGTTGTTTTTTATTTTCAGATTTAACAATTTTCCGAGGCGGATCCGACCAAAGGATTTAATGCACTACAGATCAACAATTGACACCATGAGTAGAACCGATGTATAAGTTTGTACATATCTTTAGTATTAGTCGGTTACATTATGAGTCGCTTGTTTATTAACTTGGTTGTTTATTTACAGATCATTTGGCAGCCCTATATCCATTATCATTTTCTTGGTGCATCTATGGTGAGTCAGATGATGTGGAGATCTGTGACCCCACTTATTAGTTTCCACATTGTGGAGGCTCATCAACCAGATAGGGTAATGAGGCAGTTTGGTTTGGAACCCTGCATCCCACGTGCACTAGCTAGTCTAGGAGGTGTTCATGATGTTACGTTGCGCGATAAACACACAGAGAATTGGGCAATTAAGTTACAACCATTTCTAGCCAAGTGGGAGACACGAAACACCAGGGTGGTTGTTGGGCAGACTGGAGGCAGCGAATACATATCTCCTAACCATGAATACATGAAATGGTATCGGCCTCGCACTAGGCGATATATGACGTACAAGGCTGCCCGGATCGGGCATATGGTGAGTGATTGTACTTTAATTTGTTAATCAACTAAGATATATAGGCAAAATGTTAATGCCTTGCAATGTGTAGGTTGATGCGGCTGAGATGGCCTGGTGGATGTCAGATGAGGATGACCCAGCGACAAAAACTGATGTCCAGGAGGTTATCGGCATATTGCTTAATATGTTGCTTGAGTATAGTAGGGTGAACGAGCCTGGCCCAGTGGCACCTACTACTGAATTGCCTGAGGAACCAGATACAAGTATTGTGGTCCCACGAAGGGCCAGGGAAGGGCATGGAATACCTCATCGTCGCGAACACATCCTTCCGGTCTTGATGTCCCAAGACCACGGATGCCTGGCACTTACAGACCACCTAGATATCCCACAGGTCCGTCAGTTCCTTTTGACTACTTTCCACAGGTAAGGCCACAACCACAACCACAACCACATCAGCCATTCTCCTTTCAGCCATTTGGATATCCACAACAGGCATCAGCCACACAGGAATGGGGATATCCACCACCGACTCATGATATCTCGAATGAGCCACCATATTGGGCTGCTCAAACGAACATGTCAGCTGGTGCAGGTTCGAGCAGTCAGCAATAGATAATTAGTTCCATATTTGGGGAGTCCGTTGATCCATATGCCCATTTAACTAGTCACAATGATCAAGCAGAACAACACACACCAGATATACCTATAAGGTCAATTGTCAGGGATGACACTGATCCATCAGATGACTTCTTTGAGGCTGCGACACAAGAATTTGACTTCACAACCCAAATGGATGCAGGATCGTCATTGCCTCTAGCGCGTAGGCTTCCGCACAGGGATGCGAGGACGAGACAATGGCCTCCCAGATCGTAGATCTATTTATAATGATCATGTTTCTTTTGCACTGTATAATGAGTCGTTTCATGATTATTTGCTTTGGTGATGTATTATGGACTGTATTTAATCTTTCATCAGGTGTTGTTGGCTTATGTTGTATCGTGGACTGAATATGCTATCGTTTAATGTGTTATTGAGAGTATATGTCGTATATAGTACTAGATTGGAAACTATTATCTATCAAGGAGCGACATACATTGCTTAATGATTTAATAGAAAACTAAATAGATTGTCAACAGACTGATAATAGACCTAAACGATATGGACCCTATTTATGCAACTCCTCATTGGATATTTACATGTGCAGGGCATGATCGTCTATTGTGCCCAATCCTTCCACACACACCGCACTTAGTACGACTTGGAATCGCTTAGACGTGCAGGGCATGATCGATCCAGTATACGGTGGAATCGCTTCCTCATTGCCGATTGGAAACCAAGGTGTTGCATACACCTTATTAATATGTTGGATTGAGTAGCATGGGTCCACAAAATTCTCATGAGTCATTCCCATCTTCAAACAAACTGCCCTAACATGGCTACACGAATATTTAAACGCTTGAAATTTTCCACACTGGCACTTCCTTTCGTTCAAGTAAAGTGACAACGAATAACCCCCTTTCTGTGTTATTGGGTTATATGGTTCTTCCACTTCAAATAAGGTAGATTCTTTATGAAAGGCACGAACAATGTGTGATGAGGCAGCAGCTGCTTCTCTCTCCATTCTAAGGTGGGCGTTGTGGCAAAATTTAATACCGGCAGCAGCATCAAGACTAGCTTCGTGACCTCTCTTTACAAAGTAATGCACAAGCTTACTGTAGGTATGCTTCACCAAAGCAGTGATTGGCATCCCTCGAGCCCCCTTAAAAATGCTATTTACGCATTCAGATAAATTTGTTGTCATATGACCATAACGATGTCCATCCTCATCATATGCACGACTCCGTTTCTCCTTCGGGATGCTGTCAATCCACGTTGCTACCTCTTGACTATTGCTGCGAAATTCCTCCAACTTAACATCAAAATTAACCTTTGATGGAGTATAACCTGCATTTTAACAAGCACGTGAAAGCATTATTTGTCGTATTCATTCAACAAAAATGGACCGGGCAGAAGCTATTCATCTCACCTAGATTCTTCAATTGACGTTTCCACTCATCATTTTTGAATCTTTGGTTGAAGTTACTTGCAACATGTCTCAAGCAAAAAACATGGTATGCTTTTGGAGGCTGCCAATCAAGATAAGGGTTTGCAGCTGCCGATAATATTCCTCGATGTCGATCTGATATTAGGCATATACCTATTTTTTGAGTGACATATAAACGTATACAAGACAGAAAGTATTCCCATGACTCTTTGGTTTCACCTTCTACCACTGCAAATACCAATGGTAATACCTCGTCGTTTCTATCTTGCGTTGTGGCAATCAGTAATGTACCTTTATACTTCCCATATAAATGTGTGCCATCAACTTGAATCACAGGTTTGCAGAAGTTGAAGGCATTACAGCATTGCTTAAAAGTCCAGAAGATTCTATGGAAAACTCGCGAACCAGTCACAACATGGTGATTGATGTAACAGCCCGTTACGTACCGGTATTGTTAACATTAATTATGATATTAAGCGCAGTTACAATCACAACAATTCATTTATAAAAATGAGAATAAACTTTTTCCGATTATTCTGCGAACAGTAAAAGTATAAAAAGCGTAATAATAAAAAGCTGTGACCGTAACTGAAACACTAGCGGAAGACTTTCTTAACTATTTATACACTTTATTTTAACACATACAAGATACTAAGGGGTTCCCACAAACCCACTTAGCCAATTCCTCACTTTTTACGTTTTTACCACTTAACCAGATTTGCTAATTTTTTTTTTCTATGAACACATAATAAAAATCCAAACTTAAAATCCAGGTTATCTTTTTTCCTTATTCACTTACCTTTCTAACAAGCTATCACACACTCGATTCCGAGCTCGTGAGCTCCGGCTATCGCCGTTTGAAGTTGGACAAACAACATTGCCTACCAACCCCAAAACAGCCTAAAACCTCCAAACTTCCCAGAATAAACTGCACCTAACTGCCCGGCCAATGACTCTCAAACTTTTACACCATAAACTAGTCACCTCAAACTTCGATTTGATATATCGTATGCTTAATTTGACCAAGTAACGAAGCGGGAATTAATTTCCCAAAACTGCTTCAAATCTGCCCACTAAACAGGACAGAACAGGGCAGAATATGACAACAGCCCCCAAGGGCTGCGCACACCACCAACGATCCTAGGCTTTTGACACAACTTAGGGGACATCTTAAGCTTCAAAATGGCGTATGGCACGTCCCAGTCGGACCACTATGGAGAGAGATACGCTCTCCCAAAGTTCACCCAAAAACTGCCAATTCTACAGAAAACGCCAGAGTTTCCTTTTATTTCGTAAAATCCCCAAATTTGCATAAGCTGTTTAACATCACTAGTACACCTGAAATCCAGCAAAATTCAATGGGTGGCACACACAAGGACCAACAACGCCTTGGGGCACTTACAACCCAATCCAATATACACTTAAAACATAAACAGTTTACTTTCAAATCCTTTATAGTTTCAATCACTAACTTTCAATTTCATGCATAAAACATAATACGGGTAATCATAAACCTAAAATAGGCCTAAGGCCCTTCCATCATATTACATACATCCATAATACATTTACAACACTGGATTACATTTACATTTACAACTTTAACTTTAAACTTCAAATGTTTACATATTACAACTTCACTTGCCAAATAAATCCATAAACTAAAATGACATGTATGATACACTGAAACAAAACATGCATCACTACTCCACTCATCATCATGCGGGCTTCTTGCCCGCTACTCCATATCCACTGGTACATCCTGAAATAAATGCCCCGAGACGGGGTGAGATATACGTATATATCTCAGTAACCAAGAGGTTCTGGAGAAAACTCCGCCCAATGGTTCATTTCGATGTATATCAATAATATAAAACAACATCACTGTTATAAAACGGGATAAATCAAGGGATTTAGAGAAAGGGGGTAATATCAGAAAATAACTACGACATGCGGGAATTGTAGCTACCAATACCACGCCATGTCCTCGGATATACGCCTATGGGTACTACCCCTGGCGTGTTCATAGAACAACTCACCAAGGTACCCCTTCCAACCATATACACCCGAGACAACCTAGTGTGCTCCTATCCGGATAACACACCACGACCCTGGGTCAACTGGAACTCCCTCTCGGAGACCTATCCAGTGGCAGTCCGGAAACACTTGCCCGAAGGCTAAAAATATCTACTGGCCAGAGATCTGGTACATAAGTACCCACTGTGATAATGCTCATGCATGCTCATGCTGTTCTACACTACTCATACACACTTCCTACCATTTCCATCAACTAGCAAGGTGGAACACAAAAAGGGGAACAAGCCCCAGTACCAAGAGGTTACCTTTCTTTTTCCTTTCACTGAGCTCCGCAGAACTCCACTTACAGCTTGATTCACAGGGAATGCCTACACATAGGACCATTCCACTCACTTAGAACTTTGAATCCACTCATGAATTTCAACATAACATGTATAACCCACACCACATACCTCAATCCACTTGGTCCAGGACCAAGGGCAATCCACTGTTTCACTGTTCCAAGTTTATATCCACGTACGACAACCTGTACAACCATGCACAGCCGTCAGTTTCAGTCAAGATACGTCAAAACGCGAAAACGTCGGATTTTCTCTCCACTCCCTTAAGGGTTCGGCCAACATAGTGTTATTTTGGGTTTTATTTTTCTAAATTTTCTTTCTCATTTTATTTCACTTACTTAGGTTACCCAAAGGCTAGTTCAATCGCCGTTTTTCGACTTTACGACTTTTACGCAACATTTTGCGAAATATTACACTTTAGGCACATTTTGCCACTTTCAACACTTATTATTTTTACATTGATTCTTCCACATGCCAATCACCACACAACCCATCTAATAACTTTTCCATCACACAACACAACACCAAAGTGTTCTAAAACATCAATTTGCTCAATTATACATCAATGGCCGAATCTTGGTTAGCCAAACCAAGGATTTCCACTCAATTCCTATGGTCCACAACTCACATAATCACTTCATATCATCATATAATCACACTACAATTCACTATACCACACATTAACACCAAAACTCAAAAATCCACTTCATGCACCAATTTTTTTTCTACGTTAAAATTCATTTTTTTCGCTTAAAAGTTTCATTGCATTTCTAGCATTAATACATCATTCTAAGACATTATCATCTAATAGACATTTTCCATTTGAGCTCTCTACACAACATATCACAAAATCCCTCTTTAGGGTCCATAATCAAAACTCAAAAATCAACCAATGAAATGTTGAAATAACTTACCCAATTGCAAGGTATATGACTCCTCCTAAGCATACTCCACCATTGGAGCATGAAAAATCTTCATGAACACCAAAAATTCTCAAAATTTCAGATCTGATTTTGGTGCAGATCTCCCCAAATACGCGGTTTCAAGGCTCAAAAGTGGTACCAATGGGTTCAGAAGGTGTTTTCCCTCAAGATTCAAGACAAGAATCGTTGAATTCGGTGGAGAAATGGCTAAGTTATGGCCAAAGGAAAATTTGAATGAAAATGTTGAAAATGGGGCTGTCATTGTGCGCATGAGAGGAGAGAGAAATGGTGAGGTTAGTGGTAATGAATAGTGATTTAGGTGTTTTAATTGACTTTAAGTGGGAACGGGTCCCACGCGATTTAACACTCATCTGAATTTCTCTCCGATTTCACTAAACGTCCGTAAATTCAAAACTTATTTAGAAATTCTAATTTTTAACATTAACTAATGTCCTTTAATTATACTCACTCAGATGAATCCGGAGCTTTCCGGTTGTTCGGAAAAAACACTGCTTTATGCTACAGCGCGCGCCGTTGGCACGCTTCCTCAAACTGACTTAATTTCATCAAATATTATCAGAAATCATATTTCTTATTTCTATGGACCATTTAAAATTCATATTGAAACCTAGAGCTCAAAATTCCACTGGAACGTTTTACGGTGCAATCTGACTGCGGTATTTTTACCCGCAAAAAACACTATTCACTGATTTTTCTGAAACTTGTCTGTCCACTCAATTTTTCGTTATGAATCCATTTCCAGGCTTATTTTTATCATCTGAGACCTTCTGCTCAATTTTTATCTTCCTAGGGTTGCGTGTTGGGTAATTACCGTTTTGCCCTTTCTTTGTATTTTGGCCTAATCTTTGGGATTTTCACTAATCCTTCACTTAATTACTCACTTAACACTTTAATTACTTAATTTGGAATTGCGAGGTGTTATAACATGTAACATCCCGGGCGCTGACGAAGGTAGCGGGCCCCCCTCCCGAGGTTTTACGTTCTGGGGTTACCCCCAAAAGGCCTCTAGTAAGCCTTACACTTAACCAGATATTGTGCGTGCCGGCAACCCTCGGGCCCTCGAGCACGCACGGCTTTGTTCCCTGGGATGGGTCTACTAGGAAAGGTTTCCACACCCATATATATGGCATGCTTTGTTCTCCTTTCCAACCGATGTGGGACTTTACATCCTCCCCCACTGGGAATACAGCGTCCTCGCTGTACACACCGGTCCAGGACCAGGCTCTGAAAGTTGCCAGGCGTTACACTGACGAAGGCGGGGAGTGATCGCCGGTGCAGGTTATTCTGGGATGTCTGTGCGTGTCTCGTGTTAGTGTGTGGGGACAGTCGTTAATCCTTGCAAGTTGCCAGGCGATACAAGTGGTATCAGAGCAGGGCCTCTCATCCAGTTCGGTGTGGTTCGAGGACGAACCAGGCGGAAGCTGGTGGGCATGTAACATCCCGGGCGCTGACGAGGGCGGGGAGTGATCGCCGGTGCGCAAGGGCACGGACAAGGAGCGGCTCCTGGCAGGCTTCCAGCGACGGGGGTACTTGAATGAATCGAATAACACCGGAAAGAGAGAGATTTCAGAGACTGTGCTGGTATGAGACAGTACAGTTGGGAATGGCTTATAAGAATTAATTGGTACTACCTATACTAACAAGATGCATCTACTTTTCGGTAGCCCGGATCGGAAGAACTCCACAGTTAAGCGTGCTTGACTTGGAGCAATTCTGGGATAGGTGACCTCCTGGGAAGTTTTCCCGGGAAGTGTACGAGTGAGGACAAAGCACGCTGAAAAGTCTCGTGTTAGTGTGTGGGGATAGTCGTTAATCCTTGCAAGTTGCCAGGCGATACAAGTGGTATCAGAGCAGGGCCTCTCATCCAGTACGGTGTGGTTCGAGGACGAACCAGGCGGAAGCTGGTGGGCATGTAACATCCCGGGCGCTGACGAGGGCGGGTAGTGATCGCCGGTGCGCAAGTCCACGGACAAGGAGCGGCTCCTGGCAGGCTTCCAGCGACGGGGGTACTTGAATGAATCGAATAACACCGGAAAGAGAGGGATTCCAGAGACTGTGCTGGTATGGGACAGTACAATTGGGAATGGCTTATAAGAATTAATTGGTACTACCTATACTAACAAGATGCATCTACTTTTCGGTAGCCCGGATCGGAAGAACTCCACAGTTAAGCGTGCTTGACTTGGAGCAATTCTGGGATGGGTGACCTCCTGGGAAGTTTTCCCGGGAAGTGTGAGAGTGAGGACAAAGCACGCTGAAAAGTCTCGTGTTAGTGTGTGGGGACAGTCGTTAATCCTTATAAGTTGTCGGGCGTGATTGACCACGTAATCATTTGTTTGAATGTGGTAAAGTAAACAGAACCCTCAGAAAATGTCTACATGTAATTCAACCCTTTGGGCAAATAAGCATAAGACTGGTCCCAATCGCCATATATTTTTGCCATGGCTTTTTGTTTAGCCTTCCAAGCCTTCCTGTATGAAATAGAGAATCCATAATTGTTTCGGATTCTTTCTTGTATCAAACCGATTGATACATGAGGTTCTTCCTTCACCATCTCTGCCAAAACAATATATGTACATAACCTTATTAGCTTAATGAAGTGGATATTAAAAATGAGAAATATGAACTTAATTGGAAATAAACACTCACCTAATATAGTTGAAGAAATAAAGGCGGAATCAAGTTGTCTGTGATCTTGGGACAGATTACAAGTGACACAATTGTGAGGTCCCTCCCATCTACTCACAACCCACATTAATCCATTTTTTGGTTTCATTGCCCTTATTCGCCATGGACACCCCGACCCATGGTTCCTGCACCTTAATACTAGCTTCATAGTCGTGCTCTCAACAACAATAGCTTCCTTATTAACTTTCATACAATATGACTTCACCGCCATCTGCACTGATTCCTTAGATTCAAATTCTTGTTTAACAAACTACTCATCCCCAATGGCCCATACACTATGATACTCCCTCTCGTTGTATTCTCGATCTTCATTTGGATACTCAAAATTGATGTATGAGTAATGTGATATTCCATTCCAAAACGGCGTCACATTAGGACCTACATTGGGAGTCACATTGACACCTAGATAGCATACATACAACTAAATCGTTAATTGAAGTAGATAATGTAGATTGTAATTTTTTTTAAATAAATCACTTGTCAACTAACCTTGAACCACATTTGCATACCCAACGATACCCGTTGATGTGGATTCATTGACGTTGTTTTGAAACCCTCCTATAGGCATATCAGATGGATTACGATGGTCGTCATCTTCGCTACCTGAGTCATCGTCATTAATGTCGGCTGCTAAGCACGCATCCTCATCTTCTTCTTCTTCATCATCGTCATTACGGTCATATGTTGGTATGTCTTCATCATCAAATAACGCATTGTTGGGTGCTAGTGGAAGTGCATATGATGATGCATTTATGTTTAAATGATCAATGACTGGTGTTGTATTCAGATCAAGCGACCTTTGCAGTAGTGACAAATCATCAGTATTTTCAAAATTTACATATATCTCCACAAACTTTCTACCATTTGTATGATCAGAACTTGTGTCAGCTTGTTCCATAAATATGTCTAATATAATTTCAACATCATCATCATCTGTAATTGATATCGCTGTGTATTCAAAATTTCCAGCAAGAGCTCTTACGGTGACTTCAGAAATACGTTGATTCCCTTATAATCCCAATTTCTGATGAATGTTCGCTTTCAACTGCGCAAATGTACTACCGCGTGTAATGCGCACTGGTCGTTTTTTCACCTTCAAATGTTACACCACGACGACCCATAACCTTTCTACCATTATAATATATAATGCACGAACTGTTTGTAAATCTGAACTCATTTTTCCTGCAAAAATTTCCATAAAAGAAATAAATACAAAAAATTTAATCTTAGAAACTACGTAATATAATGCAATATAACAAAACTTGTTAGTGCAACGTATGAAATCTTAGATGAAGTGCCTTGAAAATATCTTTATTTTTTTCGTACAACATTTATTTACAAGGATACAGTTTTAGTTGAAAATAAATACTAAAGCATAAAGCATTCATGAAATAAGGTAGAAAAAGAAGCATAACTACCTACGAACATAATCTGACATTCAACAATTTTTTTTTTCATATAAGAATAAACATCTCAACTAAGCAACATAATGTATCTCCAAAAAAAAAAAGCAACGTAAAAAGTACAGAACATTGAGTTTGGAATATTATTTTTTTTATAAAAGAACGAATAGCTCAACATTTTTTTCCATAAAAGAACACACACCATAATATTTTTTTCCATAAAAGAACAAACACCACAATAATTTTTTTTCCATAAAATAACAAACACCACAATAATTTTTTTTCCATAAAAGAACAAACACCACAAATTTTTTTTTCCATAAAAGAACAAACAGCAGTTACTTTTTTTTCCATAATAGAACAAACATCTCACTAAAAGTATGGAACAAAGACAGAAACCAAAAGGCCTTAACACTGAGTGAAATGCAGAGACAAACTGATGATATGGGAACCGGGAGTGGAAGCATATATAGGCCTGGTCGCGGGTGGGAAAGAGAGATACTCAGAAGGAGTCTCCCACAGTAACGCGATACATGGACAAACCTGATTGGCTAGTGGGACACGTTTTGTAAGAACCCGCACCACTAATTAAGGTAATTAGTAAATTAATTATGATAATTAGGAAATAACTCCATAATGGACCCTAATAATTATTAATGGACTTAGATAATTATACTGAGTGAGTAAAAATGCTGAAAGTCGCTTTTCGGAAGAAAAGCGCAGATACCGGTTCTGCTACTCGGTATAAATGCGTACCGGAAAAGTATCCCGGAAAATTATAACGAATGCATGATAATTACTAGAATATTATGTAGGACTTGTAAAACAAGTTTCAAGTCAAAATAACGTAATCTGATGCCAGAACTGATACTGGCTATGGAAAAGCGCGTACCGGAAAGGTGCTCCGAAAAATAAAATAAAAATATGACAAATCTTAGAAAAATGTCTAGGTCTAGAATCCGAAGTTTGGGATCAAGATCTTTTACTTTGCTATTAAGGATAATACAGCGCGATTAGTGGCTTGTGCCTATAAATAGACCCTTTATGGCACAAAACCCTAGGTCTAATTTCTTCTTCACGTGAGTGTGGGCTGCAGCTTGTGTCTTTCATGCAGCCACCCTCTTCCTTGCTTGGGAAACCACCATTTTGCTCACCTTTCTCCTTTATTCTTCACTAAAGACTTTGTGTGTGTGAGGAGGGCCATGTGTGAGGGTGAAAGGGGGGTTTGTGAGGCTGTTCAGCTTCTGTGTTGAGTGGGTGAAGGGTTGTTTTGGGTTGTATGAGTGGTATGAGCTTGGTGTGATCACTTTGCTACTTAAAGAAGCAACCGTTGGGTAGAAAGATCAAGTCTTGTGCACCATTTTCGTGCACCCTTGTGTGGCTGAGTTTGAAGTGTCTTGAGTGAGCTCCAAGAGCAGCCTTGCCTCTGTTTTGAGCTTTGGTAAGTTATCTCACCATGATAATGAGTTTATGATGCTTAAAGTTGATGTCTTGGCCATGTTTAATGAGTAAACAAGAGGGTATAATGTATATGAACCTAAAATGGATTAAAGATGCATGCTTTAACGTGTACATGTGTTAAAAGTTGGATCTTTGGGATGGATATTCACGAAATGCAGAAACTGCATTCTGTCGTGAGATATCCGGATATTTGTCGAACAGATATCCGGATATCAGTATCCGGATATGGTATCCGGATATTGATATCCGGATATGGGATCTGGGTATCCGGATATGACATATCCGGATATGTCCAGTGTGATATCCGGATATGGCATATCCGGATATGCCCCTTCTGATATCCGGATATCCTGGGTTCTGCGTAGACAGTAGCTGTACTGTATGAACAGTAAGCTATTGGGTGTGTGTGGACCCTAGTTTAAGGAAGTTGAACTTCTGTAATTAATGAACTAAGTCAGAATCATATGATTAAGGGCTTATGGCTTGGTTGGAAGCCTTAAGACGTAAAGCATAAAGGAAAGACGTAGTCTTTAAGTTGTATGCTTGTGATGCATAAATATTGATGTGTTATTGGTCCATATCAGATTGTGATACTGCTGTTTGTGGACTTGAGAGTGGTCGGACTCTTGGCTTGGATAGCTAGCTTGCAAGGTAAGCTTTCGTGTCCTCGGTTTAGCCATTTTGATGTTCCACCATGTCCCATGGGGATGGGTTTATGCATGCTGTGTTACATGCTTTATTATTTTGGAAATGCTGTTGAGCTATTTATATGCAATGAGCTTTTATGAGATGCATGTGGTGTCCACCTAGACGGCAATCCTGAGTATTTAGTACATACAAGATGGAGAAGCTGTGGGTGAGGTGCAGGTAGTATCCATGTACTCATGTAGGCATAGACGTATTCCTACATTTCTCTGGCCAGTAGATTTGAAAGCACACATTGCATGATTATCTGCTGTATCGCATGATTTTGGAACTTATATTGTAAATACTGTTTTTAGAACTTATATTACACATGTAAGTGAGCTTGGGGTGGAGACTCCTTGAGGACCTCTTGTCTTACTGAGATTTCTTGTTAGAGATCTCACCCCACGTTTGGGGATGCTTATTTCAGGATCAGGTAATGTTGAGGGCTCAGGTGGCAGGAGGCCAGAGCTGAGTTGATTTGATGATATGCTGACTGCTGTTATGTTTTCCGACTGTTGTTTATGTTTTCTGCTGAGTTTATGTTATGACTGTTATTGGGCATTGTTGCCTTATTTGGTGAGCATGGGGTTTGTCCATGCCACATGGTTTGACTATTGTCTTTGAATTTAATGTTGTAATTAAAGTATCAGGATTTTGACCCAGGCTATGTGTTGTAGTCCTGTGGCTTTAGATACTCACATAATATTTATTTATGAGGTATTCCAGTTAGTTGTCTTGCAATTTACATACAGGCAGTATTTTATGAAATTTATTAAGTAATCAAGTTGGCTAAGGTTAATGACGTCATAATTGAATTAAAGAAAAAGTTATTCCGCATTTTAATTAAGCGTAGCTTAATACGATAGTATGATAACAATCCGGGTTAACACGGGCTGTTACATTTTATGGTATCAGAGCACTTTCTAGGGAAAAGCATGTATGTATTGCAATAACTTAGGATGTTTCGTTGCGTGTCTACTTTGTGTTCTCTTTGATTGGTGTGTATTATGATAATGCATATGTGACCACATGGCGTGGGCCTGATCAACTCATTCTTTGTGTAACTTGTGCAGAGTCATGGTGCCACCAAGGAGGAACACGAGTACGAGCGAGGATCAATCGGATCCTATCCTGGCTGCATTGGTTGAAATGCAGGCGGCCCGACTAGCCGACCAGGAAGCCACGAGGCTGGCGAACCGGGCGATGCTGGACGCTATTCGAGATGCGAACCGGCAAACCATGGCAGAGGTTCTGGAGGAGAACCAGATGGCCAACATGACTATGATGAGGGTCATGTTGGAGGAGTTGAGGGCTGGTCCTGCTGCTGGCCAGGGTCCTCCACCACCTCCACCGCCGCCACCGCCTCCACCTCCGCCTAGTCAACAGGATGACACCCAGAGTCAGATGGGTGAGGGCAGTCACTTGACGGGGGCTATGCAGACTATCCCCGTACTTGCTGAGGATCGTGACGAGATCGATCGCCGGCTGAATGCTTTCCGCAAGCATAAGCCACCTTCATTCGACGGATCGTATGATCCCATTGCTGCTGCTAGATGGCTTCAGGCGCTAGACAAGATTTTCCGGATCATGCAGTGCACCGATCCGCAGAAGCTGTTGTTCGCCACATATATGCTGGAGGGCGAGGCCCATGAGTGGTGGACCAATCTTTCTCAGGTCTACGAGATGCAGGGCCATGTGATGACGTGGCCATTCTTCGAGGAGAGCTTCCTGGGTCAGTACTTCCCTTATGACTCACAGGAGAGGAAGCAGGGGGAGTTTGACCGGTTGGTTCAGGGCTCGTTGTCTGTGGACGAGTACCTGGCCAAGTTTAATGAGCTGGTGAAGTTTTCACACTTCAGGATGGCGAGGCCTACTCCTACATTCTTGGCTGCTAAGTTCCGCAGGGGACTTAATGAGGATATTGCTGGTTACTTAGCTGGGTCTGCTTCCAGAGATTTTGGGACACTGGTCCAGCAGTGTCGTGATATTGAGGACTTCTACAGCACGAGTAAGGCCAAGAAGGCCAAGATGGAGGTGCCACAGGGTACCGGCGGTTCCACTCCCTGGAAGAATAAGAATTTTGCGAACAAGGGCAAGGGCAAACAGTTGGCGGCTAAGCAAGCGCCAAATCAGTTCAGAAAGACTGCTACTCAGGGGAACGCCGCTAGACCTCCTGCTCCCAGATGTTCGGGATGCGGGAAGTCACATTTTGGGCCGTGTTCTACCGGACAGCTGATATGCTTCCAGTGTGGCAAGGAGGGCCACTATTCCAGAGATTGCCCGACGGCGAGAGTCGCTGCAGTGCAGGCTGTGCCTTTGCAGATGGTTCCTACTGGGGCACCAGCCGTGCCACCTTCTACGGGGCGTGTTTACACCTTGGATCGTCAGCAGTCGGACAGAGCTCCGAACCTGGTCAGAGGTACTGTTACCATTGGTGGTTCAGCTGTTGATGTGTTATTTGATTCCGGGGCAACGCACTTTTTTGTTGCTACCCCTATTGCTATGGGGCTTGAGTTGCCCAGTGATGTGCTTTCTCCACCGATGCGGGTGACCACCGCCACCGGAGAAAAATGTTTGACCTCCACTGTTCATCGCGATGTAGCGTTTCAGTGGGATGGCCGTGACTTCTCGGTAGATCTGATAGGATTGCCGATGGCCAACCTTGAGATTATTCTGGGCATGGATTGGTTGTCCAGAAATTGTGCACTGATTGATTGTTGTGCCAAGAAAGTGGTGATGTCTCCGGGTGGGTCCACAGCCAGTTCCTCACCGTTCATTTCAGTCCTGCAGGCGAGGAGGGCCTTGAGAGCAGGGGCATTTGGCTATGTCATGTTGGGAGGGTTGGTGAGTGGGACACAGGAGGATCTCACTGGCATTCCTGTGGTGAGGGAATTCCTCGAGGTGTTTCCTGAGGAGATTCCTGAGTTTCCTCCGCAGAGGGAGATAGAGTTCTCCATCGATTTATTGCCTGGTGTGGGGCCTATATCGTTGGCTCCATACCGGATGTCGCCACCAGAGTTGGCGGAGCTGAAGAAGCATATTGAGGAGCTTTCAGCGAAAGATTTTATTCGGCCGAGTGTGTCTCCCTGGGGAGCACCGGTCATTTTTGTGAAAAAGAAAGATGGGACCATGCGGTTGTGCACCGACTACAGACAGTTGAACAAGGTGACAATCAAGAACAAGTACCCTCTTCCACGCATTGATGATTTGCTGGATCAGCTCAGGGGTGCTTGCGTGTATTCAAAGATCGATCTCCGGTCCGGTTATCATCAGATACGGGTAAAGCAGGATGATGTCCCAAAGACAGCGTTTCGCTCGAGGTACGGGCATTATGAGTACTTGGTGATTCCGTTTGGACTCACAAATGCACCCGCAGTGTTCATGGACTACATGAACAGGATCTTCCAGCCGTACCTGGATCAGTTTGTGATCGTCTTCATTGACGACATCTTGATCTACTCCAAGACGGAGGAGGAGCATACTGAGCACTTGAAGATTGTTTTACAAGTGCTAAAAGAGAAAAAGCTTTATGCTAAGCCGTCGAAATGCGAGTTTTGGCTCAAGGCGGTGAAATTTCTGGGTCATGTGATTTCTGCTAATGGAGTTGCAGTTGATCCTAACAAGATTGAGGCCGTGATGGATTGGGAGAGGCCCAAGACGGTTATAGAAGTGAGAAGCTTCTTGGGTTTGGCAGGCTACTACAGGAGATTCATAGAGGGATTTCCCAAGATGGTGCTACCGATGACCCGCCTTACCCGAAAGGAGACTCCATTCGTGTGGACACATGAGTGTGAGGTGTGTTTCCAGGAGTTGAAGGAGAGACTGACTACTGCTCTTGTGTTAGTCCTTCCTGATCCTGCGGAACAGTTTGAGTTATACTGCGATGCTTCTGGAAAGGGGCTAGGCTGTGTGCTGATGCAGAAAGAGAAAGCGGTTGCTTACGCTTCAAGACAGTTGAAACCTCATGAGGAGAACTACCCGACTCACGACTTGGAGTTGGCAGCCATTGTTTTTGCTTTCAAGATTTGGAGGCATTACCTGTTTGGCATGAAGTTTGCTGTATTCAATGATCACAAGAGCCTGAAATATCTGTTTGACCAGAAGGAGTTGAACATGAGACAGCGAAGATGGATGGAGTTCTTGAAGGACTACGACTTTGAGTTGAGGTACCATCCTGGCAAGGCCAATGTGGTGGCCGATGCTTTGAGTCGGAAATCCGTGAGCTTATCCAGCTTAATGATGAACGACTACGAGGTGATCGAGAAGTTCAGAGACTTGAGAGTGAACTCCTTGTTTGGGGACGCACTGCTCGAAATGGAGACAACAAAAGTGATTAATGAGCTGATGGAAAAGATTAAAGAGGCGCAAGTGCAAAGAGAGTGCCTTGATTATGTGAAGAACCAGGACGGTGTGTCTTGGAACGAGGATGGATTGCTGCGGTTCCAGAAGAAGATTGTTATTCCTCGAGGGCCATTGACCGAAGAGGTTATGGCAGAGGCTCATAAGGGCCGGTTCACTATCCACCCTGGTGCTACAAAAATGTACCAGGACCTAAAAAGAAACTTTTGGTGGCCGGGCATGAAGAAGGACATAGCGGTCTACGTGTCCAAGTGCCTTATTTGTCAGAAAGTGAAGATCGAGCACCAGAAACCGTCTGGTAAACTTCAACCTCTTGAGATTCCACAGTGGAAGTAGGAAAGTATTTCCATGGACTTCGTGGTGGGATTGCCTAAAACTCAGGCTGGTTGTGACTCTATCTGGGTCATTGTGGACAGATTGACCAAGTCTGCCCATTTTCTTCCAGTGAAGGTGAGCTTCACTATAGAGCAGTTGGCCAAGCTATACGTCCGCGAGATTGTGAGGCTTCACGGGGTGCCCGAGAGTATGATCAGTGATAGGGACCCGAAGTTCACATCTCGGTTCTGGGAGGCGCTGCAGGAGGCTTTTGGTACGCAGTTGAGATTGAGTACCGCCTATCACCCTCAGACTGACGGTCAGACTGAGCGGACCATCCAGACATTGGAGGACATGCTGAGAGCTTGCACGTTGGAGCAGGGTTCTGCATGGGATAGGTACCTTCCGTTAGTAGAATTCTCGTACAACAACAGTTTTCATGCTAGTCTGGGCATGGCACCCTACGAGGCGCTGTATGGTAGGAGGTGTCGGACTCCTACCTGCTGGTCTGAGGTTGGAGATAAAGAGCTGTTTGGCTTGGACTTTGTCCAAGATACTACCCTACAGATCCAGATGATTAGGGAAAAGTTGAAGCAGGCGCAGAATCGTCAGAAAAGCTACTATGATGTCAAGCATCGACCACTGGAGTTCAGTGAGGGTGAGCACGTGTTTGTGAAACTTTCACCTGTCACCGGTGTTGGACGGGCACTCGGAGTGAGGAAGTTGAGCCCGCGATTGGGCCCTACCAGATCCTTGGTAGAGTAGGACCAGTTGCCTATCGACTCGCCTTGCCTCCGAACCTAGCCAACATCCACGACGTGTTTCACGTGTCTCAGCTTCGGAAGTACATAGCAGACCCTTCGCACGTGGTGCAGCCGGATGATGTGGAGGTTCGGGAGAACCTAAAGACTCCCGTCGGACCACTCAAGATTCTCGATCGTGGCGAGAAGCAGTTGAGGAGCAAGATCATTCCGATGGTCAAAGTGCAATGGTCAGGAAGAACTCCTGAGGAGTGTACCTGGGAGCGAGAGGATGAGCTTCTCCGACAGTATCCCGACTTTCGAGACAGGTATGTTTCTGATTTTGAGGACAAAATCCTTAAAAAGGTGGGGTGAATGTAAGAACCTGCACCGCTAATTAAGGTAATTAGTAAATTAATTATGATAATTAAGAAATAACTCCATAATGGACCCTAATAATTATTAATGGACTTAGATAATTATACTGAGTGAGTAAAAATGCTGAAAGTCGCTTTTCGGAAGAAAAGCGCAGATACCGGTTCTTCTTCTCGGTATAAATGCGTACCGGAAAAGTATCCCGGAAAATTATAACGAATGCATGATAATTACTAGAATATTATGTAGGACTTGTAAAACAAGTTTCAAGTCAAAATAACGTAATCTGATGCCAGAACTGATACTGGCTATGGAAAAGCGCGTACCGGAAAGGTGCTCCGAAAAATAAAATAAAAATATGAAAAATCTTAGAAAAATGTCTAGGTCTAGAATCCGAAGTTTGGGATCAAGATCTCTTACTTTGCTATTAAGGCTAATACTGCGCGATTAGTGGCTTGTGCCTATAAATAGACCCTTTATGGCACAAAACCCTAGGTCTAATTTCTTCTTCACGTGAGTGTGGGCTGCAGCTTGTGTCTTTCATGCAGCCACCCTCTTCCTTGCTTGGGAAACCACCATTTTGCTCACCTTTCTCCTTTATTCTTCACTAAAGACTTTGTGTGTGTGAGGAGGGCCATGTGTGAGGGTGAAAGGGGGGTTTGTGAGGCTGTTCAGCTTCTGTGTTGAGTGGGTGAAGGGTTGTTTTGGGTTGTATGAGTGGTATGAGCTTGGTGTGATCACTTTGCTACTTAAAGAAGCAACCTTTGGGTAGAAAGATCAAGTCTTGTGCACCATTTTCGTGCACCCTTGTGTGGCTGAGTTTGAAGTGTCTTGAGTGAGCTCCAAGAGCAGCCTTGCCTCTGTTTTGAGCTTTGGTAAGTTATCTCACCATGATCATGAGTTTATGATGCTTAAAGTTGATGTCTTGGCCATGTTTAATGAGTAAACAAGAGGGTATAATGTATATGAACCTAAAATGGATTAAAGATGCATGCTTTAACGTGTACATGTGTTAAAAGTTGGATCTTTGGGATGGATATTCACGAAATGCAGAAACTGCATTCTGTCGTGAGATATCCGGATATTTGTCGAACAGATATCCGGATATCAGTATCCGGATATGGTATCCGGATATTGATATCCGGATATGGGATCTGGGTATCCGGATATGACATATCCGGATATGTCCAATGTGATATCCGGATATGGCATATCTGGATATGCCCCTTCTGATATCCGGATATCCTGGGTTCTGCGCAGACAGTAGTTGTACTGTATGAACAGTAAGCTATTGGGTGTGTGTGGACCCTAGTTTAAGGAAGTTGAACTTCTGTAATTAATGAACTAAGTCAGAATCATATGATTAAGGGCTTATGGCTTGGTTGGAAGCCTTAAGACGTAAAGCGTAAAGGAAAGGCGTAGTCTTTAAGTTGTATGCTTGTGATGCATAAATATTGATGTGTTATTGGTCCATATCAGATTGTGATACTGCTGTTTGTGGACTTGAGAGTGGTCGGACTCTTGGCTTGGATAGCTAGCTTGCAAGGTAAGCTTTCGTGTCCTCGGTTTAGCCATTTTGATGTTCCACCATGTCCCATGGGGATGGGTTTATGCATGCTGTGTTACATGCTTTATTATTTTGGAAATGCTGTTGAGCTATTTATATGCAATGAGCTTTTATGAGATGCATGTGGTGTCCACCTAGACGGCAATCCTGAGTATGTAGTACATACAAGATGGAGAAGCTGTGGGTGAGGTGCAGGTAGTATCCATGTACTCATGTAGGCATAAACGTATTCCTACATTTCTCTGGCCAGTAGATTTGAAAGCACACATGGCATGATTATCTGCTGCATCGCATGATTTTGGAACTTATATTGTAAATACTGTTTTTAGAACTTATATTACACATTTAAGTGAGCTTGGGGTGGAGACTCCTTGAGGACCCCTTGTCTTACTGAGATTTCTTGTTAGAGATCTCACCCCACGTTTGGGGATGCTTATTTCAGGATCAGGTAATGTTGAGGGCTCAGGTGGCAGGAGGCCAGAGCTGAGTTGATTTGATGATATGCTGACTGCTGTTATGTTTTCCGACTGTTGTTTATGTTTTCTGCTGAGTTTATGTTATGACTGTTATTGGGCATTGTTGCCTTATTTGGTGATCATGGGGTTTGTCCATGCCACATGGTTTGACTATTGTCTTTGAATTTAATGTTGTAATTAAAGTATCAGGATTTTGACCCAGGCTATGTGTTGTAGTCCTGTGGCTTTAGATACTCACATAATATTTATTTATGAGGTATTCCAGTTAATTGTCTTGCAATTTACATACAGGCAGTATTTTATGAAATTGATTAAGTAATCAAGTTGGCTAAGGTTAATGACGTCATAATTGAATTAAAGAAAAAATTATTCCGCATTTTAATTAAGCGTAGCTTAATACGATAGTATGATAACAATCCGGGTTAACACGGGCTGTTACACGTTTGAACCAGAATCACGTTAGATTTGAAATGACTAACCGGAACATGGTTGATTGAATACCGCGTCTTATGCATACGGAAGTGACCATCGGCCAGGGAAGTGACAGCTTGAAACGTGAATGATGTGCTGCCATGTCATGTGATAAAAATCTGCATAGGACGCGGCATGTATAGGATCACGTCTTATCAGCATGGTCAAGCGCGCAAAAATCTGTACTGGACGTGGTAGTTAATGTATCACGTCTTGGTTGCACGGACGACCGTGTCAGAAGATTGTGAAGGACGCGGTATGCTATCTATCACGTCCTTAAACGTTACCTCACCAACCGAGTTGTTATGCATTATTTTGGCAAAACTTCTGACCCACACATCATTCAGGTCATACATTACAAATGCAACACTACGAAGGTCAAAAGGCCATGCCACGTTTGTAGGATCCGTTCTGAGCATTAATAGATTATGTATACCACATGTCAACATGCCAGCCATGCCAAGGACTTGTCGTTGACAAGAATGAGATTAGGCCCTGTCATTGGTTAGAGCTAATCCTGGACCAACTATCCCCCTTAGCACCGACACGACACGATGCACCGACACGTTAATTTAAAAAAAAATATGAATTTCGACACGTTGGGACACGTTTTAATATTAAATAATATTTTTAATTTATATAGTGTATATTTCATTTGATATTCAATAATTTAACAAAAAATAAAACAAAATTAATAAAACACATCAAAATATTATCTTTCAACTTTCCTTTCCAATCCAAAAGCACATAAGAAAAACTGATTCAAAGTCGAAATCCAAGGTGTTACATAAAGGGAGAAAAAAATTAAATAAATAAAATAAAAACTGATGTAACCAATGACAACAACAGCAAAAAAACTCACCGACACACAATACCAAAAATTGTAGCAGCGTTCTTCACAAAAGACAAAAACATAAACTAAAAGAATACACTATAAAGTAAGAACATCAAGAACACAATCAAACATTATAAAAGGTGGAAGCTTTAATAAAAAAACAAAAACTGGGATGAGAGAGATCAGATCAGATTAGAGAGAGATTAGGGAGGAGGAGACACGCTAAGAGCGTAACAGGAATAACAACGATGGTGCTGAGATGATCGATTATTTACTTAATGGGGAAACAGGGGGAAAATTGATATGATCATGTGGAATCTTTATTAATATATTTTGATTTTAAAAATAATAATTTTAAAAATTCTTTTTTTAAAAAAAATATTAAAAATTTATGAAAATGCCATTTGACTGTGTCGGAACGTGTCGGACTCGGTCAAATTCGCGTGTCAAAATGGTCAACGTGTCGGGAATGTTGACCGCGTGTCCAACACCATGTCAGAACGTGTCAGACACGACAGTCCCTGTTTTTTGGAGTGTACGTGCTTCCTAGACTATCCCTAATAATGGGTCTTTATCCATTTTTTTAAAGAAGCTGACACTGCAAGGACTTCAAAGTAAATGTGTCCTTGGCCTTTGTTACAATTGTGACAAAAAGTGATCCACTCGTCATAACTATAAAGCCAAGACATTATTGTTGTTAGGCAGTGGAAGACCCAGGAATTTTTCCTATGGGGGATAATAATTAAGCATTTGTTTCTCTGTTCAAACATAATATATGAGAGGCCAAAATACGAAAAACTAAATGTTTGTACCTGTTTGGATTCTTTCTTTTTTAAGCTAGAAGCTACTTATAAGCATAAGCTAGGCCAAACAGGTTTTGGGAAAAATTCTTATAATTAAAAGCTCTTTTTTTAAGCTTTTTACTTGAATTGTGTGCTTTTTAAAAAAATGAAGAGTTATACAGACAGATAGAGAGAATTTTCTTAAAATATGTGCTTTTAAGCTAAAAAATTTATATAATAACTAAGCAGCTTTTAATCTTTTTTTAGCTTTAGCTTATAAGTAGTTTCTAGTTTAAAAATAAGAGGATCTAAATAGGCTCTTAGTGTAATTTGTAAAAACAATTTGTAAACAGATCTTTCCCCAAAATTTAAAACTAATTCCATATGCTAATTGTTACCATCAGGTCTACGCCAACATACAAGCGTCACATAGCTAAAAGAATTTGGACTAAGAGAAACCATGTAGTTCTATTAGTGGTCACTCATACTCCCAACATTGTGATGTAATCTTAAATAAACCTATTTTTGTTAAAGCAAAAAAGACAAGAAAACATTAAATCTTGGATTTGATAACCGTGACTTTCTTTTCTCTATCTCTGAACTCTCTCTAAAACCCCCAAACTAAACCCTGAGCTTACTTTTCAATTCGACAAGATCTAATCATGGTACTGCACTCTTTCTTATTCTTTTTTTGTTTTGTTTATTTCATTAAATTTACTGGAGCGAGAAAAAATGCAGTCAGAGTCAGAGGAGTTTCAATAGATATAGGATATGAGAATACAAAGAAGCTCTATAAACTCTGCGATGGGAGAAAATTACTTCACATTAATGAAGGGGAAAAATGAAAATTTCTTACATTATACTTATATTAAAAAAAATTCTTCAAATTTTGGGGGGCGCCCACCCTAGCACCCCTTCGGTCCGCCCCTTTTGTTTGGTGATCTAGAAGAGCAACAAGGAGGTATTGATGAAGAAATCATATGGTAAGCTACTGAAAATTCCATTCAACAACCCGAAGCAGCACTATATTCGTTAGCATGTACATTGAAATTGAATTCCTTACGGTTTATGGCTAAAATAGGTGGTCAAGAATTGATCAGTTTAGTTGATTTGGGAAGTAGTCATAACTTTGTTCAAAAGGCCTTGGCTGAAAAGTTAGCTTTGCCTATGATGTCATCCCGTCGCATGAATGGGTTTTATTAATCTCATGTTAAAGGAGATAAGTTATCTCATGTATTAGAGATAAATTTGTAGGCTCCACTACCTGAAAAATAAAAATAAAAGAAAAAGGTGACATAGTTATCGAAATGTGTGTAGGAGAGAAAATTATCGCAAGTAATATAAGAATAGTTTTTCCTTTTCTTTATATGTGATAAACATTGCGTGAATGTCTCTGTGGAGATATAAGGCTGTGTTTTCATTATGGATTTTTGAATTTTGGAGTTGACTGGATTGAGTGTCATTCTTGGCATGTCATGGCTTAGTTCCTTGGGTAGAGTAACTCACGATTATAAAGTAACGTCGATGGAAGTGGCGTAACCACGTATAAGCGGTGTGGCCTCGGCCCGGGTTAAATTTTAACAAATTATTTTTGTTATATATAATTGTATAATTTGGCCCAGGTTAAAATTATAATTTGGTCCGGGCTACAATTTGTAATTTAGCCCTATCTAAAACTTAAAATATTTTTGGTGAAAGATTTGGGTAAGTTGCATTAAGTTATGTGTTCAATTTTGAGTTCTATAAAAATAAAAAAATATTTTTAGTAAAATAAAAAAATATTTAATAAAATTATAACTCTTTTTAATGTAGTTGCTCTATATTTAATATAATTTAAATTTATTATGATATGAGCTAACTAAAATTAAGAAAAAAAATACACATAATTGTTTTTGGCCAGTGAATGGAGTTTTATTGGCTGAACAAGTATCATATACTAAAGTCGAGTAGCCTTCTTCAATTTCACCTAAAGTCGAGTTGCACACTTTGGTTATAGCTAATGAATACATATCTTTTATAGAACTCCAACCATTCCAATCTAAACTACCTAGAGCTATATGGGAGGTATTATGCGAGTATCATTGGATCTTTGCTCCTCCTCAAGGCTTACCACCAATTTGCGGAATAAAACACATAATTCATCTGCTGTAAAATTATACGCCTATCAATGTTAAGCCGTATCATTACCCCTATCATAAAAAGTCAGAAACAGAACATCAGATGCAACAATTGTTATTCAACCCAATTTACACCTTCTCCATTTCACACTTCAAACTTTTTCCATGACACCATTGTGCACTGTTTTCTCAAGAAAATTCAAAATTCTCAATCCCCTTCTCAAACCCTAGCATTGTTTGGATTTATGTCAATTGTTCATAGATAAGGAAGAATCACACTTGCAAGAACCACACATTACTGCATTATGTTCTCTTCACCTAACCATTCACGCTAAATTTCTCAAAAACCCATTGCATTTTCATAATCCATATGGAGCCCTAATTTTAAGTTTTGTGGTATTGCTCAAATTCAAAGCACAACACATATCAGAATTTGGGTTTCATCAGAAATAGAAAGATACCTCTTGAGCTGATATGCAATAAGGTGAAAATTCAGTTATGGGTACTTTTTATGATAAAATTTGAAGATCGTTGTGGGTTTTGAAAAAGGCTAGGAAGATATCTCCTTAGATCTGTCGTCAAATGGCCAACCCTAGGATTCTCGCTTTCTTCAATTACCTCTCTTTCTATCATAACTATTTGCTTTACATCAAATTTAATTATTTCTAATACTCTATTTCGGATTAATTTTAGGATCTCTGATGCATTAGTTATATAATTAGTTCATATTGCATTCATGTAATTGTGATGGAAGAGATAATTGGATCTTTAACTTATTGGTTGCAAAACTCTTTTTGTTTTTAAGTGATTGTGTGTGATTGGTTCACCGTGTGCTACTTCTGTAATGATTTGTTAAATTATATTTTTCAATCGTTGTTGTTGATAACTTGCTATTTCCTGCAACAAAATCAAAAGGTCAGAGTACAATAAATTTTCTTCAAGTTCTGAAGTATTCTTTAGGAGGAGTTCCTGAGGTAGTTTTTTATTTTTTTAAATTTCCTTCCATTTTTATTTGGGATATGCTTGATTTTGTAGCCTATGTGGATTTCAGCTCATTGTCTCCCAACCCCTCTTTTAAAATCAAATACACAAAATAGCTAGAGATACCTCTTAAACTATTGTTTCTTAATAGATGTGGTTTTTTTGGGTGGGTTTTTAGGGGGGAGGAAGTCTTGTACGTAAGGTCACTTATTTTGTTGTGGTTAGAAACATTTTTTTTATCACTCAATTGAGTTAGCATAGTCCTATCTCAAAAAACTATGCGACATAAATTTTCATTCTTCAATACCAATAGCTATGTTCTTTGCTATGTTATGTGTAAGCTAACATACACTTAGGTAAAAGCCCAAATAATGTGTCATCCACTATTTCAAGTACTTGGGGAGGTCCTAAGCATCTCACATTGGAGAATCATGATACCATGTCAAACACCATGGAGGAGTGAGTTCTAAGTATATTAATTTAAGACTTCACTATTTTTAGACGATCACATAATAACCCACCTAACATATTCTCTGCAATGGTAGAAAAGACCTTTCACCTCCACTATGTGCAATTACTCGTTGACTCTCACGTTATGAAACCCTCCTCTATAGCATATAATGAATTGTGGCAAGTGCTTGAAGTTAGGGTATATGATTTATTTTGACTTTCATCCTTTCTCTATCTAAATTTTCTTGTATATAAATTTTGAAGATGTCATATTTTTAGATCTCTAGATTTGTTATTTCATAAAGCCACACGATTCCAATGAGTTCAATTGAATTTTGAATTACGGGACATTTATTATTTCATAAGATTTATTTATTTATTGTGTTATGTTAAACAATTAAAATGTGGGGAAGTTCATGAAATAATTTTATAAAATGTAAGAGACATGTCATTGTTGTATTTCAAAAGAATGGTGTTGTGAAGACATTGCAAAACATGTGACTACAGTCTATCTAAGAAGAGTAGACAGAGTGTTAGGCACCTTTTCTCTTCCTCTCTGCATCGCACTCTACCGCTAATAGGTATTATTTGTTTCTTTCTAATTTTTATTATGTTTGGTTTTCAATTTTCTCTTCTTAATTAGGTGAAGGACTTGGATTTCTATCGTGGATTGGAGAAGAAAATGAAGAGGGGTTCCCTCTTTAGCTCTTGGTTGCTCACAAGAAATGCAGTAGATGAAGATTCTCGTGTTGGGTTTTTGTGGAGATTTTCGATGGAATCAAAATTGCGTCGAAAATCTTCGATGGAAAAGTAATTCCGTCGAAGATTTTTGAAAAAAATAAAAGAAAAAGAAATTATATTTTTGGACTTTTCGACAGAATTTTAATTTTGTCGAAGATTTATGACGGAAAAGGAATTCCGTCAAAAACTTTTGAAAAAAGTAAAACAAATAGAAATTCATATTTTGGGACTTTTCGACGGAATTTGGATTCCGTCGAAGATTTTCGACGGAAAAGAAATTCCGTCGAAGATTTTTGAAAAAATAAAAGAAAAAGAAATGAATATTTTGGGTTTTTTCGATGGTATTTTGATTCCGTCGAAGATTTTTTAAAAAAAGAAAAAGAAATGAATATTTTGAGTTTTTTCAACGGAAAAAGAATTCCGTCGAAAATAAAAGAAAAAAATAATAATATTTCGGGTTTTTTCGACGGAATTTTGATTTCGTCGAAGATTTTCGACGGAAAAGGAATTCCGTCGAAGATTTTTGAAAAAAATAAAAGAAAAAGAAATGAATATTTTGGGTTTTTTCGACAGAAAAGGAGTTTTGTCGAAAATAAAAGAAAAAGAAATTAGTATTTTGGGTTTTTTCGAAGGAATTTTGATTGCGTCGAACATTTTCGACGAAAAAGGAATTCCGTAAAAAATATTTGAAAAAAATAAAAGAAAAAGAAATTAATATTTTGGGTTTTCTTGATGGAGTTTTGATTCCGTTGAAGATTTTCGACGGAAAAGGAATTTCGTCGAAGATTTTTGAAAAAAATAAAAGAAAAAGAAATGAATATTTTGGGTTTTTTCGACGGAAAAGAAATTCCGTCGAAAATAAAAGAAAAAGAAATTAATATTTTGGGTTTTTTCGACGGAATTTTGATTCCGTGGAAGATTTTTTACTGAAAATGAATTCCGTCGAAGATTTTTTTTGTTTTAAAAAAAAGAAAAAGAAATTATATTTGTTGGACATTTCGACGAATTTTAATTCCGTCGAAGATTTTTGACGAAAAAGGAATTCCGTCGAACACTTTTGAAAAAAATAAAAGAAAAAAAAATTAATATAATGGGTTTTTTTCGATGGAATTTTGATTCCGTCGAAGATTGTCAACGGAAAAGAAATTCCATCGAAAACTTAAAAAAAAAAGCCATTCTCCTAGTATGCTCTGGGATTTTTGTTTTGAAGTATGTCATTTTGTTTATCATCTTATTTATTCCATTTCAATTTTTCGCAGTTAGATAACAAGATGCTTGAAGCTTTGAAAAAGAGCAAAGACAGTAGAGCCATAATGCAAGTTAGCAATATTAGTATTGGAAACAGAGAGATACACCTCAAAGATGGAATTTAAGATATCCTCCTCGAAGATCAAAGGCACTAACAATCTGAAAAGGAAACACCCAAATTCATAATGCAAACCCCTCCAATTACTTGTTTTCTAATTTCAAAAAATTTAGTTCTCTTAATTTTTTAGCTATGGCTGAAGTTGATTATGATGATATGTGACTTTTCCATGCATGATTTATAGTTGTATACTATATAGCATATTTGGTTCTCATATTTATTAAAGAAAAAATTTATTGAAAAGAGAGAAAGGCAGAAAACAAAGACGGCAAACTATATGTTCTCCTCAAAGAACTATGGCATAAACGATCTGAAAAGAGAACACCCAAATCTATACTATAAACCCCCCTCTCTCTATCTTCCTTTAGGTGCTGATTAGCTCTTACTTAAGCACATAACTCTTACTTAAGCACATAACATAAACATAAGCTACAACTATTATTGCCACAATAACTTTTGGTGTATTTCAATGGCTTTATGGGAAAAATACTTATATTGTGGCAAACATTGTAATTTCTACTTAAAGAAAGAAACTATTAGATACTAACTTGTTTATGTAACATGTGCACCTACCTTTTGCAGATTTTAATGAATATATTATCCACTCGCGGAGTACTTGAGCAAGGTGCATGCTTAGATGCTCTAATCTCTTTGATGGTGAATTCCTCATCCAATCAAATGGTACACTGACTCTTGCCTTTACATTATTTCTGTATGTCTTTCATTATTCTATCATTCTAGTTTTAACATCCAGTTTCTTGTATCTTCCATATATGGTTTAAGAATTGAGTTCATTGTTCCTTCAATGTTCGTGTTTCAATAAGGTAAAGTTGCAAAATAGTCTGCCTGCTACCACTTACCATTACTAATGATTGGAAAAGAGTTCTGCTGCCAAGAGTTTGGTTCTTTTTCGTTTAATGAAGCTTAGATATATATATGGTCTTGGCCTGGCTGATATCATTTACCAATTGATGTTCCTCCCATTCCTTCTATGACTGTTACAGATGGTTATTAGAAAATTTCTTAGTGGACTATGAGATCATAATTGCTACATCATTCCCTTTTAACCCACATTATATCATATAAATTCACATTTAATTTTACGAGGTGTTATATTAGTAAACCTGTAGGGTTGGATGCGATAATAAGGTACAAAAAAGGTGCTTGTTCTGTATTAGGTGCAGAAGTGGAATTGCACGTTCTTAGATCAAGAACATGGGTAGAAATACATGTATGTACAACCTGTGGCTAAAAGCCGTAAATGGGGATTATTCCCTTTGAGACTGAAATTACCATGAGCGAAAACTATATGATATGATTAAATCGGTGAAATTACATTGAGGAACTGTTGAGATACCGAAATTACCGTGTGGACTAAGATGTTTAGAAACCTTGGTTGTATAACAAGTAAGACTATGTGGTAAATGGTACTGAGAAGGATTTAATGGGAAAAGCTCTAGGGTTCGCAAGAACAAAAATCAATTGAAGATAATTGCTGGCTGAAATGTGTCAAAGGGTGATATGTGCCTGTGAGGAAAGAATTGAACGTTAGGAAAATGATGGATTGAATTGCCCTGGATTTAGATTGGATATGATCCTACGTCGGTAATTGTTGATAAGTTAACTAGGTTAGCACACCTTCCAAAAAGAGATTGTGGGCTCTATAGGTAAGATAATGAAACTAGTGAAAATGAATTGGTCAACCAGTGAAAGTTCGCAACTGCGACGTTACGTTCCGGATGATCACATGTGGTGATATCAGATTATATTGAAATTGGCGAGAACCTGAAGACTCCCATTGGTCCCATTAAAATACTAGACCGCAGTGAAAAGAAATTAAGAAGCAAGGTAATTCCTATGTTAAAGATTCAGTGGGAATGCCGCACACCTGAGGAGGCTACTTGGGAACGAGAGGAAGAGATTCTCCGTCTGTATCCTGAGTTAGCGGACATGTATGGCTTAAAACACGTAAAAGGGGCAAACTGGTAATTTACCAAGCACGTAATTCTAGGCAAGAAAAATTGAGTAGAAGGTCTCAAATGATAAAAATAATGCCGGAAATGGATTCAGAACAAAAAATCGAGTGGATAGGGAAGTTTCCGCAAATTTGATGAATAGTGATTTTACCGGTGTAAAATACTGCGGTATAATTATACCGATAAGCGTGAAAATATTATCAGTATTTTTAGCAAGTAAAAATATGACGTGAACGAGAAAAATACGTAGGTTATGAATTTATGGGTTAAAATGAATGATTTAAGAAAGTTAATTGACGTGTGGGACCCACTTAAGTGACTTAAGTGATAAAAAGGCCAAAAGTTCACAATTTTCTGAACCTTCTCTCTCCTCCTTCTCCTCCTTCCCGTCGACCAAGCCATTGCTAAGGGCAAGAATGCTTTTCAAATTGAAACCTTGAGTTAGAGCCATTTTTGATAGAAACTCCCAACTACAAAGTTGTTCCCCTTGAGATTATGAGTGACTTTCATGTAGAGTACACCTTGTGGAGATCATTGTGTAAGGAGATATACCCCATATACAGCCACATAATTTTGTGTATTTTGGGGCATTTTTGGTGACTTTTGAGTTAATCCATTGGTTGGATATCACTCCCTTAGATCCTAGAGAGCTATTGGTGGTAAGTTTTCACACTATGGAGTTTTTATTGAGATCATAAAATGGATGTGATTAGGGGCTTTTAATGATGTTGCTCCTTTGGAATTAAATGCTTAGAATGATAAATGATGATGATTGATGCAATAAGAATTAGAGTGATTTGTAAATTTATAACTTATGAAATCTGAAGTGTGATGCATGAGTTCATGAAATTGCCATGTTGTAGGAATGTGTAAACTGAGTTGTGGAGTAATTGTATGAGTTGATTATAGGTTGTATGAGGTGCTTGAAGGATGTAATTGGATTGAATACCCCTAAGTTGATGGGCATGAGCAATTCGACCTATTATGGTCATGAATGGTTTGGTGATGTAAAAATGGTATAATTGATGTTATATGATTATGGATGGTGTTTATATGGATGGTAGGTTGGTGTGATGTGGTGGAATGGAAGGAAGAATGTTGGATGTATTGTGTATGTGGTGATTGACCTAGGAATGATTAAGGGAAAATAAATGTAAATAGCCCTTTGGCCTAATTGAATAGGTTTGGGAATTAGTATTTTGGAGTGAATTGATTGCTTTGAAATTGTATTGATGATCATAAAGGTTGGCACTCACGGAACCAATAGAAGTGGAATAAGTTAGAGCTTATGTGGAAGAGCATTACTCTTGGAGTTGAGGTAAACTCTTGGTACTTGGGTTTTATCCTTTGTGTGTTCCACCACACCTAGTTGAAGGTAGTGGTTGGATGGTGTGCTCTTTGACTTGTATGAAATGTATGCTCATGCATTATTGCTTAATTATGTGACTTGCTTGGAGCATGTTGTGTGATATATTTGTAATTTCTGGCCAGTAGATGTGTGTGGTTTGGACTTCCGCTGGAGATATCTTTTCAGGATTCCTGTCAGGTTTTGCCATGGGGCCGACTCTTGGAGGGCACTAGGATGATCCAAACGTGGGACTTCCCCAGGATAGGGCTCATGAGGAGTTCCAGTTGGGTTTTGCCATGGAGTCGTCTCATCCATAGGAGAGGCACCAGGAAGCTTCCCGGGAGTTATACGATGGGGTCCTTGAACGGAATCCCTATATGGATGTTCTTGGATGTGTGCCCAGTGTGATGTGATTTTAAATGTTATTCAATTTATATAATGATCATTGTATGCACATCGAGTGAGCCATGAGGTGGAGTGATCCTCTAGTACCCTTGGTTTACTGAGATATAGTTGTATATCTCACCCCACGTTTGGGGACATAATTTCAGGTTATAGTGAGCATGGAGGGTCTTCGGGCAAGAGGCCTGCTAAGATGAGGATTGGACCATGGTGTGCATAGCATTTTGGAGGATGATATTTGATGCACATAGCATTATATTTAGTATTTTGAACTTAGGTTATGAATATATTGCATGTTGATATTGCCATGCTTTTGTGTGTTCATGACTATATTCTAAGTCTTTTGTAATTGAATTATATTTCATGCCTTGATTGAGTTAAAATGAGATGGGAAGTCTTAATCACTTAATGTAACCTTGTGTAATGGTTATTAATGATGAATTACTGTATAAACAAATTGTGATTGAGCTGTGTTGTGGACTTCGAGCTTGTGTGGACTCTTGGAATTGGATAGTTAGCTTGCAAGGTAAGCTTTCGTGTCCTCAATTTAGCCATTCATTGGTTCCACCATACCCCATGGGGGAATGGTTTATATGCATGCTGTGTTATGCATGCTGTGTTTACATGATTTTATACTTGGAAATGCAGTTGAGCTATTATATGCAATGTGCCTTTATTATATGCATGTGGTATCCACCTATATGGTAAGCCTGAGTATGTGGTACATACGAGAGGGTGAGGCTGTGGGTGAGGTGCAAGCGGTGTTCCTTGTACTTACTATGTGGGTAATAGACGTATTCCTGCATTTTTCTGGCCAGTAGAATAGTGATAACACACATGACATGAATATCTGTAGCACTGCATAGTTTTGGAAATTATATTGAAATTACTGCTATTGAACTTATATTGCACATGTAAGTGAGCTTAGGGTGGAAGATCCTTGAGGACCCCTTGCCTTACTAAGATTTCTTGTTTAGAGATCTCACCCCATGTTTGGGGACGCTTATTTCAGGTTCAGGTAACCCTGGGATTTAGACCTCGGGTGGCAGGAGGCCAGAGTTGAGTTAGATATTGTTGCATGTGCTGACATGTTTGATGCTGGATCCTGTTTACTGTTTCATGCTTTTTGCTTTGATGCTCTCCGGCAAGTATACCGATCGCACAAGTAATAAAGTGATAAATAAAGTTCGTCTCCACAAGGATTGGGATCTAATATCAATTAAATTTTTTCTTAAAGAATGGAAGTTTTCAAATAGGGTTTTGACAAATATTGTCAATTTGATGGAAATTGAATTTTGAAAATAAAAGACTTGTTTTTGTATTTTTTTATATTGAAGAATAAAACAATAAAAATGGAAATTGATTTGTAAAGAAGATGAGAAAAGCATTGTAGCCAGGATTCGTTCACCAAATGATCCCCGCTTTTTACTTCGGATTGATTTACAATAATTATTTATATAATCACTCAGATAAATTATCATCTAAAAAGATTTAATAGTTAACCATCAATTCCTTGCAGGGTTAACCCTTTAATCCCATGAGGAACCCCAATTCCTTGCAATGTTTCTCATGGGATCAAGCAATGGGCGCGATAATTTAAGCATCTGCAATCATATACACGTCTATTCCTAGCACACATACAGATCTTTATCTTACCCCCTTTCGAGATCAAACCCCAATATTCGTATCTAGGTTTTTGATCCTCAGAATATCCCCAACTATCAGATCGATCAATTCTAACAAAGGGAATATCAAATTCGCACAGAGTAAAGATAAAGATAATTATATAAATCAAAAACCACAAATCAATCCTTCGTATCAAGGGTTCACATATGGATCGTGACCCTGACTACAATAAAAAGATCTAGCCAATCAAAATCATGATTGCTGGTCTAAAGTAAAAGATAAAGAAATACTAGAACGAGATGAAGAACGAAGAACGCCACAGAGCTCCTCTCCTCCAGTCTCTCCAGATCTGCCTCCGAAATATGTCTTTCCGTATTGTATCAGAATGTGTCTGACTTAATCTGCAAAAGGTCTTTTTATAGCCTTTTCTTTTCTTTCCAAAAGTGCCCCTCAGAAACACGGTAGATCCGTCCCGCAAACCGGCGCCAGTTGGCGTCGGTTTGACGCAAGTTTGCACCGCGCCTCTGTGAGAATTGAAAAGTCGGAACTGCATCTACGTAACATGGCGCCAGTTGGCACCATTCTTCACCTTTTTAGGCGCCTAGTGGCGCCACCTTTCTTGTGATTTTTGGCGCTGATTTGCGCCAGAAATTACTTGAAAATGGCGCTGGTTCACTTCATTTTTTTCTTGATGTTGGGCGCTAGGTGGCGCCACTTGGTGCTACTTAGCGCCACTTTGGTGCCTTCGCTGCAAAGTTCGTAAACTGGTGCAGGTTCGCGCCAGTGTGGTGCTGGTCCGCGCTATGCTTCTGGGACTTGTAGTGTACTGCACCCGTGTAGAATTGCATTAACAGGCTTTTATAATTCTTCACTTATTTTTCCTATAAAAATACAACTAAAAGGTGAATATTATTGACATACAAAGAATCAACATAATTAGCAAATATGTATTTAAATTGCTCTCTTATGACTCAATTTTTGTCAATTTTAACAAAGAAAAATCACACTTGCCAGAGTCACATCAAACCATTCACAGATTTAAACGTTGTTGTCCCCAGCAATGTAAAAGACTTAATCCAAGAAATATTTACTTAATCCAACATAACAATCATAGACACTCTCAGACACAATATTCCATGCATGCCTGACTCAATGTCATCAGCTTCCAATAATGTCATCAGCTTCTTAAAGATGCAAGTCTACATTGATTACCCCTCACATAGATAAATAATGTTCACTCAACACTCAGTAATTAAGGGTATTATGAGCACTCAATTACTTAAAGCTATAATAATACCATATGCTTGATCATATTCTAAAAAATTCTTAAAATTGAAGAATCAAACACATGCATCAATTGATCAAAAGGACTTCACAGGTTGTAACTTGGCTGGGGTAACAGGTAGGAAGATATAGAAAGTAGCTCAACAACAAAGAGATTGAAAACTGATATTATTTCACTTTTAACACCTTCAACTCAATTGTTTTGCTCCAGTAACATTCCCACATAATTTCGGGAATTAATTCCTTCCAGCCACATTTTTTATTTTCTTTTTCTTTTTCTTGCTTTTCACTTTACCCTTTTTTTTTATAAAGGTATATATGAATTTTTTCATCCTTTAATTCCTTGACCTTTGTGGAGCTTACCTCAATTTCTTTATTTTATTTTCAACATATTCAGTGATTCAATCTCAACCAAGGTAAGTCATATGGGTATTGGCTAATCCATCAATCAGGCCACATGTCATTTATCAAGAAATCAGTTTAGGCTCAAAATGGCTAGTAAGGAAAAATTTCATACATGTGGGTTATTTTGGCCAATAGCTAATAAGAACAAAATGCTTTTATCATATCAATCAATGCATGCATAATAGAGAAATAGATCAAGTTCTAGAGTATTACAACAGTGAGGCCTCTCAACAAAAATTTCAGTGTTTAGTCTCAAAACCTCACAACTACGGTATCAATGCAGACTCAAGAAACTTGACTTCAGACATTATCAGAATTCACAATATCAGTTCAGACAAACGAGCAATCATGCAATCTAATTATGCTTATGCAGTGTTATGCCAGAAAGTCATACAATATATTTCCTGAAATTCAATCATGTACATTAACAAGATGAGCACATCTAAACCTGGGATTTGCTCAAAACACATTTTTTTTATAGCACACCAAATAACTATAAAAATAACTAAGAAAATTAAAAGAGTTAGAATATCTCCCCTGATAGAAGAATTGCAGTTCTAAGGTGCAAGCATACCATTCCCAGATTTAGAGCATTGATGTCCCCAACAATAATTAAACCACAAGAAGGAAGAAAAACCTGCACAATTGAACAAACAGTGGCATATAGAAGAAACTGTAATGCACACATTAAAACATCAGAGAAAACTATACTAACACAAAATAACTAAAAATACGAAACAGAAAAATAAACTAATATACAAGATCTCCATCAGCAAGGAGATATGATCAGCGCTCCATGTCATCCCCCTCAGCAGTGTGGGATGACTCAGCAAATGAAGGATCTGGTGGTACTAGATGCCTTGGTGTATAGGACCATCATTCCCAGATTTGGTCCAAACCATGGATCCATGTTAAAAATTCTTTGAAGTTTTGATTTTTCCGAGATAGAGTCTCAGTGTCTCTTGTCAAATTTCAGCTCCCGGTATCTCTTCCAACTCGTATCAAAGAATTTTACCCCTTCCTTTCTCCTTGCCTTCTTCTTTGTAGGAGTACGCCTCCTTTGAAGCGTCCTTACCTCTTTGAGATCATCTTTTAAATCTTTAGGAAGATCCTTTACTTCCACTTTTGGGGTTTCATCTTCTTTGGCATCATCTTTTAGATTTTTAGGAATCTCAACCGCTACATCTTTTTCTTCCTTAAATACTTCAAGACTAAAACAATCGTCTTTGTGAGAAGACTGTTTTAAAGAATCAAAGACATGGATAGTAACGGTCTCATCATTCATCCTTAGCTCGAGCTTCCCACTTTCAACATCAATCAGTGCTCGAGATGTAGCTAAGAAAGGTCTTTCCAGCAAAAGAGGCATTTCAGCTCTCCCTTCCATGTCCAACACCACAAAATCAGCAGGAAAGATGAACTTGTCTACCTTCACAAGAACATCTTCTATTATTCCACCAGGCCTTATTACAGACTTATCAGCAAGTTGAAGAGATGCCAAAGTGGGTTTCAACTTAGTAATCCCCAAGGAGTTACACACAGAAAGAGGCATCAAATTAATACTAGCCCCAAGATCACATAAGGCTCTACCAATTTTTGTGTTTCCAATTTCAATAGGAATAATAAAGCTCCCTGGATCATGACGCTTAGGAGGGAACTTCTTCGTAATTATAGCACTACACTCCTCAGTGAGTGTCACCGTTTGGCACTCCTGCAATTTGTGCTTCCTTGACAAGAGATCCTTCATAAACTTGGCATAATTGGGCATGCCAGCCAAGGCTTCAACAAAAGGAATATTTATATGTAATTTCTTGAAAATATCAAGAAATCTGCCATACTGTTGCTTTTGAGCATCCTTCTTGAATTTTTCAGGATAAGGTGCCATGGCTCGCACATATTTGGGACTAAGCTCAAACTTTTTCTTTTCAACAGCAATAGGAGGCTCTTTTTCTTCACCTTTCTGAATAGGTGTCTGGACATCAGAAGCAATCTCCTCTTCTTTTTCTGGCTCCTCCACCGCCTTAAGCTTTTCTGGAGCTGCTACCACCTTACCACTTCTAGTTGTGATAAACATACAATCCTCCTTGGAATTTTTAACTGTGTTACTAGAGGAAGTGCCTTGAGTTCTATCAGTAACTTGCTTAGCCAACTGGCCAACTTGATTCTCCAAATTCCCGATAGAAGCACTCATGTTTTTAGTAGTGGCCCTAGTCTTTTCCATGAAGGCATTAGAGTGTTGAGCCATTTGTCCAACTAACCTCTCCAAATCAGAAGGTTCCTTAACTTGGACTGGTGGAGGCTGCAAGTAGTTGTTAGAATTGTAATCAAGACCTGTGCCTTGACCTCTCCTCTGAAAATTGCTATTTCCAAGATGGAAATTCTGGTTCCTAGGAATGTTTCGTGGTGGAGACCTTTGCTCGTACCATACTCCATTCACTTGCACTTATTGAGGAGAGTCAGAAGATAATAAAGATGAGCATTAATTGGATTCATGCTCACTGTAAGAACCCGCACCGCTAATTAAGGTAATTAGTGAATTAATTATGATAATTAGGAAAAGATTCCATAATTGACCTTAATAATTATTATTGGGCTTAAATAATTATACTAAGTGAGTAAAAATGCTGAAAGTCGCTTTTCGGAAGAAAAGCGCAGATACCGACGATATAAACGCGTACCGAAAAAGTATCCCGGAAAATTATAAAGAATGCATGATAGTTACTAGAATAATATGTAGGACATGTAGAACAAGTTTCAAGTCAAAATAATGTGGTCTGATGCCAGAACTGATACTGGTTATGGAAAAGCGCGTACCGGAAAAGTGCTCCGAAAAATAAAATAAAAATATGAAAAATCTTAGAAAAATAAGTAGGATTAGATTCCAAAGTTTGGGATCAAGATCTTTTGCGTTGCTATTAAGGCTAATACTGCGCGCCAAGTGGCCATGTGGCTATTTATACACACAGTAAGGGCACAAAACCCTAAATAACTTCCTGCCTACGTGACTTGAGAGGGTGTGGCTGACCAGAATGTTCTTCATTGGCTTCTTCACATTCTCTTGAGCAAAGTTGACACCTTTGTGCATTGATTCTTCACCTTTGAGCATGTAAACACTTGGGTGTGTGGGAGAATCACCTTTGGAGTGGAGTGAGGGTTTGTGTGCTGGGTTCATGCTACTGCATGAATCAGTTTTTGAGGGCTGAGTTTGGAGCTTGGGTGATGAGAACCTTGGTGATGACATTTTGAGCTTCAAAGTGTCATCTTTGTGGGGAAGAACCAACCTTGGAGGTGCTATTTTCGTGCTTCTGTTTGGTCTGAGTTTGAGGGGCTGTTGGTGAGCTCCAAGAGCCATTGTTCCTATGTTTCAAGCTTGGGGTAAGTTTCCTCACCTTTGATCATAGATTTATGGCTTAAAGTTGATGTCTTTGCTATGTTAATGAGTAAACAAGAAGGTAAAACGAGTATGAACCTAAAACAAATTAAAGATGCATGCTTTAACGTAATTAAGTGTTAAAAGTTGGATCTTTGGAGTGGATATTCACGAAATGCAGAAACTGCATTCTGTCATGAGATATCCGGATATTTGTCGAACAGATATCCGGATATCCATATCCGGATATGGTATCCGGATATTGATATCCGGATGTGGGATCTGGGTATCCAGATATGGTATATCCGGATATGGTCAGTGTGATATCAGGATATGGCATATCCGGATATGTCCCTTGTAATATCTGTTGCACTTCATAGTTTTGGAACTAATATTGTAAATACTATTTTTGAACTTATATTGCACATGTAAGTGAGCTTGGGGTGGAAGATCCTTGTGGACCCCTTGTCTTACTGAGATTTCTTGTTTAGAGATCTCACCCTACGTTTGGGGACGCTTATTTCAGGTTCAGGTAATGTTGAGGGCTCAGGTGGCAGGAGGCCAGAGCTGAGTTAGGTTTATATGTGTTTTGCTGACATGATGGATGCTGGTTATTTTGACTGCTGTTTATGTTTCCAGTTATGATTATGTTGAGACTGTTGTTGGGCATTGTGCCTTATTTGGTGAGCATGGAGTTTGTCCATGCCACATGGATTTGTTATTGCCTTTTAGTTAAAGTTGTATTAAAGTATCAGGATTTTGGTCCAGGCTATGTGTTGTAGTCCTGTGGCTTTAGATACTCCCATTATATTTGTATATGAGGTATTCAGTTAGTTGTCTTGCAATTTACATACAGGCAGTATTTTATGATATTGATTAAGTAATCAAGTTGGCTAAGATTAATGACGTCATAATTAAATTAAAGAAAAAGTTATTCCACATTTTTATTAAGCATGACTTAATACGATAGTATGTTAACAATCTGGGTTAACACGGGCTGTTACACTCACCCTTGCAATATTCACAAACCACAGCTGCAGCTTGCATAGTGGAAAGTTGCATTTTGTCCAGCCTTGAGGTCAATTTTGCTAACTGTTGTGCTAACAATTTATTCTCAGCCAGAACCGCATCATTGTTATCCAGGTGTAGAATACCTCTCTTAGGCTTGGCTGTCAAACCTTCATTTTCATTGGCAGCCATTCTTTCTATCAACTCTAGAGTCTCATTTGCTCTCAAGGATTTGATGCTACCACCTGCTGCACCATTCAGCACCATCCGAACTTCAGGTTTACAACCAATGAAAAAAATTCGGACTTGATCACCATTAGTTATGGGGTAATGAGGACATCTCCTCATTAGATCCTTGAAGTGGTTCCATGCTGCACACATAGTTTCACCCTCAGCCTGAGTGAAATTGGTGATATCATTCACCATTTCGTTATATCTTTCCATGGAAAAGAACTCAGCAAAGAACTTATTTGATAGACTTTCCCATGATGGAATACTTCTTGCTGGTTGCCTTTCCAACCAACTCAAGGCTTTCCCTTTAAGAGCAAAGGGAAACAGTCTCAGCCTGACTGCATCATTGGACACCTGGGGGTGTTTAATGGAGTCACAGATCATCAGAAATATGTCAATGAACCTGTGAGGGTCCTCATCAGCCTCTCCACCAAACTGAGCTCGCTCTACCAACTGAATATTTGACCTCCCAATAGTTGTTGCCCACTTCTGGATGAACAATGCTTGAATTTGGTCTGTTGAATGCCGGTGTAAGAATTGTATCCATGAGTGGATTGTCCACTTCATCATTGTTTCCAGCCATTGTTTGTGCTTCTTCGAACAGAATTCTCAACTCGTTGAATGCAAGCTTCTTCCGAGCAAGTTTTCTGTTCCTCTTTTCTGCTATAGTGATTTCCAAATTAAGTGGAAATTCTGGGATTGTACCTCGCATGCAACTCAGAAAAGAGATCAGTAGCACTGTTCAAATAAAAATAAAAATAAAATATAAAATATAAAATAAATAAAGAAAATAAAAATATTCACAAATATGCACAAATCCAATCTAAAAGATCAAGATTATATGATATCAGAAACGCCAATCCCCGGCAACGGCGCCAAAAACTTGATGCTCTTCGGCAAGTATACCGATCGCACAAGTAATAAAGTGATAAATAAAGTTCGTCTCCACAGGGATTAGGATCTAATATCAATTAAACTTTTTCTTAAATAATGGAAGTTTTCAAATAAGGTTTTGACAAATATTGTCAATTTGATGGAAATTGAATTTTGAAAATAAAAGACTTGTTTTTGTATTTTTTATATTGAAGAATAAAACAATAAAAATGGAAATTGATTTGTAAAGAAGATGAGAAAAGCATTGTAGCCAGGATTCCTTCACCAAATGATTCCCGCTTTTTACTTCGGATTGATTTACAATAATTATTTATATAATCACTCAGATAAATTATCATCTAAATAAATTTAATAGTTAACCCTCAATTCCTTGCAGGGTTAACCCTTTAATCCCATGAGGAACCCCAATTCCTTGCAATGTTTCTCATGGGATCAAGCAATGGGCGCAATAATTTAAGCATCTGCAATCATATACATGTCTATTCCTAGCACGCATACATATCGTTATCTTACCCCCTTTCGAGATCAAAACTCCAATATTCCTATCTAGGGTTTTGATCCTCAGAATATCCCCAACTATCAGATCGATCAATTCTAACAAAGGGAATATCAAATTCGCACAGAGTAAAGATAAAGATAATTATATAAATCAAAAACCACAAATCAATCCTTCGTATCAAGGGTTCACATATGGATCGTGACCCTGACTACAATAAAAAGATCTAGTCAATCAACATCATGATTGCTGATCTAAAATTCAACATAAACTTAAAGTAAAAGATAAAGAAATACTAGAACGAGATGAAGAACGAAGAATGCCACAGAACTCCTCTCCTCCAGTCTCTCCAGATCTACCTCCGAAATATGTCTTTCTGTATTGTGTCAGAATGTGTCTGACCTAATCTGCAAAAGGTCTTTTTATAGCCTTTTCTTTTCTTTCCAAAAGTGCCCCTCAGAAACACGGTAGATCCGTCCCGCAAACCGGCGCCGGTTTGGCGCAAGTTTGCACCGCGCCTCTGTGAGAATTGAAAAGTCAGAACTGCATCTACGTAACATGGTGCCGGTTGGCGCCATTCTTCACCTTTTTGGGCGACTAGTGGCGCCACCTTTCTTGTGATTTTGGGCGCTGATTTGCGCCAGAAATTACTTGAAATTGGCTCTGGTTCACTTCATTTTTTCTTAATGTTGGGGCTAGGTGGCGCCACTTAGTGCTACTTAGCGCCACTTTGGTGCATTCGCTGCAAAGTTCATAAACTGGCGCGGGTTCGCGCCAGTATGGTGCCGGTCCGCGCCATGCTTCTGGGACTTGTAGTGTACTGCACCCGTGTAGAATTGCATTAATAGGCTTTTATAATTCTTCACTTATTTTTCCTATAAAAATACAACTAAAAGGTGAATATTATTGACATACAAAGAATCAACATAATTAGCAAATATGTATTTAAATTGCTCTCTTATGACTCAATTTTTGTCAATTTTAACACAGAAAAATCACACTTGCCAGAGGCACATCAAGCTTCAATTAGTATTATTTTGTTTGCTGTTGAGACTGTTGTTGGGAATTTATGACCTTATTTGGTGAGCAAGGGGATTGTCCATGCCACATCAGTTTGACTTTATGCTTTCAGACTTCTGTTGTAATAATGTATCAGGATATTGTCCGGGCTCTGTGTTGTAGTCTCGTGACTCAGATACTCACTTTATTTATGTAATGAGGAATTTCAGTTAGTTGTCTTTCAATTTACATACAGGCGTTAATTTATGAAAATGAATTAAGTAATTCAACTTGGTAATGGTAATGACGTCATAATTGAAAAGAAAATGATATTCCGCAAATTTTTAATTAAGTGTGGCTTAATACGATGACATGTTAACAAATCGGGTTAACACGGGGTGTTACAATGAGCATGAGCAATTCGACCTATTGTGGTCATGAATGGTTTGGTGATGTAAAAATGGTATAATTGATGTTATATGATTGTGGATGGTGTTTATATGGATGGCAGGTTGGTGTGATATGGTGGAATGGAAGGAAGAATGTTGGATGTATTGTGTATGTGGTGATTGACCTATAGGAATGATTAAGGGTAAATAAATGTAAATAGCCATTTGACCTAAGCGAATAGGTTAGGGAATTAGTATTTTGAAGTGAATTGATTGCTTTGAAATTGTATTGATGATCATTGTTATTTGATCATATAGGTTGCCACTCACGGAACCAATAGAAGTGGAATAAGCTTGGAGCTTACGTGGAAGAGCATTACTCTTGGAGTTGAGGTAAACTCTTGGTACTTGGGTTTTATCCCTCGTGTGTTCCACCACACCTAGTGGAAGGTAGTGGTTGGATGGTGTGCTCTTTGACTTGTATGAAATGTATGCTCATGCATTATTGATTAATTGTGTGACATGCTTGGAGCATGTTGTGTGATATATTTGTGATCTCTGGCCAGTAGATATGTGTGGTTTGGACTTCCACTGGTGTTGCGAACTCGGCAAGTATACCGATCGTTCCAAGTAATAAAAGTGATAAGTAAGTATCGTCTCCACAGGGATTGTAGACCAAGTACTATAATAACCAGTCCCCTTAAGTTGAATGGATCAAAAGAGGGTAGCAATAGTTGTTGGTTTAAAAACAAAAAGTAAATTAAAAAGTAAATTGCGTATTTTTAGGGTTTTCTGAAGAAAGAGATGAAGAAAGATTGAATTATAAAAGATGTAAAAAATAATTGAGAAAATATTGCAGTAAGAGGACAAACACCTTTCTGATCCCCACCTTGTAATCTGAATCAACGTTTACATTCGATTTACCCATTGATCAAACGATTCACCATCTTTTATTTGATTGGTTAAGCCCTAATCCCTTAGTGATCTTAACCTTATTAACCCTATTAGAACCCTAATCCCTTAGTAATTCCTTTTTAGGTTAAACGTATAACTCGATGAATCTTTCACGTTTGCGGTTCATGTAGCCTATCCCTAGTGCATACATGAACAGTTACTTTCCTTCTTGTCAGGAATTAGGATCCCAATATCCCTATTGCGAACCCTAACCCTCGCAATCCCATTAGAATGATCAGATCTAAAAGAATTATAGATGAAGAGCAAAGGAAAATAAATGCAATTAGATAAATAAACATAAACCTGATCCAAATTACAAGGGGTTCACATCAAGGGTTGTGACCCTTACCACAATAAAAGTAGATCTAGCCAACCATAGTCATGACTGATCTACAAAAATAAAACATAAAACAAAAAGAAAAAGAAGAAAAACTAGAAGAACATGAAGATCATGAAGAACACGAAGAACTTCGAAGAACTTCGAAGAACTCGAAGAACTCCGGATTCTCCTCTGAATGGAATCTGAATTGTGAGGAATGGAGTGTAGCCTCCTTGAATGTGTGGAGGGGACCCCTTCAAATAGCAGCCAATTAGGGTTTCCGTGCAAATTACGAAAATATCCCTCTGATAACGTTAGAATTAAATTACACTTATTACGTAACGGAAGAATTAAATTACACTTTATTACAAAAACGTATAACGGAAATATTAAATTAAATCAGATTTGAATTCAGATTTTGAATTCAAATTCTGAATTCAATAGTGGTGCGATCCTCTGGCGCCTTGTTCGATCTCTCGCGCGGTCTTCCCTTCTTTGTTTTTCAAATTTTGAATTTCTTCACCTCTTAACCTATAAAAATATAGAAAAATCAGTGAAAGTGTGTCTGAACATGGATTGTTAATAATTCATTAAAAATAATAACCTTTATTACTGAATTACTGTCAAATCCTTATTCTTTTTACTCTGAAATATCTATATGATGAAGGCATATCAAACAATTCCCAGATTTAGATATTGCTGTCCCCAGCAATAAATAAGATCAAACATTAGGCAGCAATGATAAGACCTGTGAGAAGAATGTATGTCACTAATGCATTTTCCTACATTGAAGAGATTCAAAGTCATAATGCTATGCATGAATGAATTCAAAGTTGAGAATTTCAGTAATCAATTTCTGCATAAGGAATTAGAATCTAGCTTGATCACTCCTTACGAAGATAATCACTGCACTTTTCACTCTTGTATATTGGGTTTAAACTCTCAATCCATCAGTGCAATAAGACTACCATAGGCTTGATCCTATTCTCAAGTTCCCAAGAATGAGGAATATGTAACACATGCACAATTAGATCTAAAGGTCTTTGCAAGGTTGTAACTTGGCTTAGGCTAAGGTATGAATATTTGGGAAAGTGACTAATTTTTACTGTATATGAGATTGAAACACAACTAGTTGTTCACGCTCAAACACAATTACTCTTTTCCTTTCTATTCATACTCTCCCTTCTCTTTGTTGTCTTCTTTTCTTGACCTTTTCATGCTTTTTCCGTTGCTATGCAACTTTTCATTTTGTTCTTTTTCTCTATGGTCTCAGCTTTTGTTTTTGCCATCACTTTAACTTCTGTGAACTTTTTCCTTGAATTTTCTATAATCAGTGCTTCAATCTCATTCAAGGTATGTCAAAAAGAAGTCAAGTGTCTTATGGTTGAATTTAATAAAAAAACAATACGCTAAGGCTCAAAGGGGCTAGCAAATGGGATTTTTTTTTTAGGACAGTTATTTGGCCAAGTAGTTAACAAGAAAGAATTGCCTTTATCATTTCAGATCATGCATGCATTACAGAGAAACATATCAAGTTCTAGAGTATTATCACAGTGAGGTCTCTCTACCAAGAAAATTTACTGTATAGGCTCAAACCTCACGGCTGTGCAATCAAACTAGAATCTAAATTCCCTTTATCATCACATATCAACTGTAACTCTCAACAAAGAATTCAATCAAACGAGCAATAATAACTCTTATTCTTCAATGCATTACTCATACATTTATTCATTATGACTTCTCACACAGTATCCTATATGCTCTCTAAGATTTAATCATCTTATTGCGTGAGTAGCTAACACAGATAACACAAATCCAGGTATGTTGCTCAGAGAATATCAAAACAGAAATAACAAAAGAAATTAAGACAGATAGGTTTAGAAATCTCCCTTGATTCAGAAATTTTTTCTGTTAAAGGTCTTTTCAGTTTGGCTCCTTTGTACCTAATGTGGTGCGCCCAATTCCCAGATTTAGAAAATTGCTGTCCCCAGCAATAATCAAATCACAAGATGGATGAAAAACATGAGCCCACCATTCCCAGATTTGATTCCAGCCATCTCCATTCCTTTTTTTTTTCTTTTTTTTTTTTTGAAGAAAAGTAACTCTACATTGGGTTGCCTCCCAATGAGCGCTTGTTTAACGTCACGACCCTGACGTTGACAGATGATCAAGGTGGCTTGTAGCAAAGAACCAAAGCTGGCTTTTTCCCCTTAGTCATAGTCATCTTTTTTGATTTCTTTATCTTAACCTTGGGTTTTCCTTTGGTTCTTAATAGATGAGGATTCTTGAGCTTTGTTCTTTCATCTCCCTTGTTTTCAACAAATTGTGCTTGTACATCCGAGGGAAAAATTATAAGTGATGAAGAATTAAATTTAAAATCAAGAATACTTACTTGTTCTTCATCCACATTGTGAGTTGCCTCATCTTTTAGCTTATATACCACTGAATCTGTGGTGATCAAAAATGGTTCTTCAAGAAGGTGAGCAAAGGCAGGGCCAACATCCATATCAATGATTGCAAAACTTTCTTTGTACCCAAATTTGCTCACATTCACCGGTACATTTTCAGCAATATTAACCCACATTTGAACAAATCGGTCGGGCAATTGTATAGTCATCTTTGCGAACCTTATATGCCTCATTCCCATTTTCTCTAATAAGTTCATTGGCACTTGATTCGCATTCATCTCATCATCACATAAGGCTTGCTCAACATGTATGTCTACCATGAGGCTAGAGGTGTTAGTGCTTCTTTCACTGCATGCCTCAATTGAATTCACAAGATTAGCTTCCTCGCATTCTTCCTTATTGGAAGATCTCATCTCTAGCTCCTCATAGTCTGCATCTTTTTCATTTTTATACTCCTCCAATTCAAGTGTTTCATCATGAGAATTTGGGAGGGTAATCTCCATTGGAGAGATGGTCTCTTCCTTATATGTTCCATCTTTTTGCTCTTCTCTTACTTCAAAATATTCTTCCACTTTGGATTCTTCTACCGTAGTAGATTCCTCCTCGGTTTTGAATTCTTGAGTAGCTATTGCCACATCCTGATCTTTCAAGTATGAATTTCCCTCTACGTCTTCAGTGACTTGCTTGAAAAGAGGTGCGGCATTTTCTATATAATTCTCTTGAGCTAGAATGGATGACTTCTCCTCAGCTTCTTGCTCAACTATTGGCTGATCCTGGAGTGCTTGGTATTCTTCGTAAACCACTGTCTCGATCAGATCAAGAGCTTCTTTAGGTTCCATAGTGTGAAGTGGTATTCCAGCTACTAGATCTAATTTTATTCTCGAGAGTGGGCATATACCATTGTATAAAATGCGAACAAATTCGCAATCTTCAACTGGACATCTTCTGCATAATTCATGAAGTCTACACCAAGCATGACACAAATGTTCTCCTTCCTTTTGTGCGAAGGAGGCTATCTCTTTTTTAATCTTTTTGGCTTTGGATGGTGGAAAATATTTGCTTAGAAATTTGAATTCTATGTCCTCCCATGTGGTGATGCTTTGTCGAGGTTGAGACTTCAACCACGTCTGAGCTCTACCTTTTAGAAAGAAGGGAAACAAATGGACCTTAATGGAGTCTTCAGTGGCTCCATCTAACCTTACGCTACTGCAGAAATTCAAATATTTATCTATTAGATCGTAAGGATCTTCTGCATATTCACCCCCAAAAAGTTTTGCACTTTCAATGTTGAGCAACCCTTCCTCCAATTCTAATGGAATTTCAAGTTGTTCAACCATGATGTTAATAGAACATCATAGAGAACGAAAATAAAAAATAAAAAATTAAATATCCAAGCTCAAAGATCAATGGTTATTTATAATATTGGAATTTACAATCCCCGGCAACGGCGCCAAAAACTTGTTGCGAACTCGGCAAGTATACCGATCGTTCCAAGTAATAAAAGTGATAAGTAAGTATCGTCTCCACAGGGATTGTAGACCAAGTACTATAATAACCAGTCCCCTTAAGTTGAATGGATCAAAAGAGGGTAGCAATAGTTGTTGGTTTAAAAACAAAAAGTAAATTAAAAAGTAAATTGCGTATTTTTAGGGTTTTCTGAAGAAAGAGATGAAGAAAGATTGAATTATAAAAGATGTAAAAAAATAATTGAGAAAATATTGCAGTAAGAGGACAAACACCTTTCTGATCCCCACATTGTAATCTGAATCAACGTTTACATTCGATTTACCCATTGATCAAACGATTCACCATCTTTTATTTGATTGGTTAAGCCCTAATCCCTTAGTGATTTTAACCTTATTAACCCTATTAGAACCCTAATCCCTTAGTAATTCATTTTTAGGTTAAACGTATAACTCGATGAATCTTTCACGTTTGCGGTTCATGTAGCCTATCCCTAGTGCACACATGAACAGTTACTTTCCTTCTTGTCAGGAATTAGGATCCCAATATCCCTATTGCGAACCCTAACCCTCGCAATCCCATTAGAATGATCAGATCTAAAAGAATTATAGATGAAGAGCAAAGGAAAATAAATGCAATTAGATAAATAAACATAAACCTGATCCAAATTACAAGGGGTTCACATCAAGGGTTGTGACCCTTACCACAATAAAAGTAGATCTAGCCAACCATAGTCATGACTGATCTACAAAAATAAAACATAAAACAAAAAGAAAAAGAAGAAAAACTAGAAGAACATGAAGATCATGAAGAACACGAAGAACTTCGAAGAACTTCGAAGAACTCGAAGAACTCCGGATTCTCCTCTGAATGGAATCTGAATTGTGAGGAATGGAGTGTAGCCTCCTTGAATGTGTGGAGGGGACCCCTTCACACAGGGGCCAATTAGGGTTTCCGTGCAAATTACGAAAATATCCCTCTGATAACGTTAGAATTAAATTACACTTATTACGTAACGGAAGAATTAAATTACACTTTATTACAAAAACGTATAACGGAAATATTAAATTAAATCAGATTTGAATTCAGATTTTGAATTCAAATTCTGAATTCAATAGTGGTGTGATCCTCTGGCGCCTTGTTCGATCTCTCGCGCGGTCTTCCCTTATTTGTTTTTTCAAATTTTGAATTTCTTCACCTCTTAACCTATAAAAATATAGAAAAATCAGTGAAAGTGTGTCTGAACATGGATTGTTAATAATTCATTAAAAATAATAACCTTTATTACTGAATTACTGTCAAATCCTTATTCTTTTTACTCTGAAATATCTATATGATGAAGGCATATCAAATGGCTCCCTCACAACTTAACCAAAAGTCAGTTAACACACTCCTCGAAACAGTGGCTGAAACTCAGAAATCCAAAGGCTTTCTACCTCCCAAGGCTAGCACACACTCACACGTGGAGGTTTAGTGAAGGAACCAAGAGAAAGATGATCTCTTGCAGTGGCGGATCCAGGAAATTGATGAAGGGTGGGCACTAACTGGCCATCGGACTCATTCTGCACAAGGATAAGGCAACCGACATTTTTAAGGCAATCGAAAAAAAATGAATGTACTAATTTTAAGGCAACCGAAAAAAATGAATGTATTAATTGCCATAAAAAATGAAAGTTTTAAGGCAACCACAAGTTAATTTCATTTCAACCGGAATTTTTTTTTGGGATTTTGCATTAATTTCATTTCAACCGGAAAAAAAGGGATTATGCACAAAAATCGAGTTAATTTCCAATTGAATGTATTAGTCGAACAAGGATAAGGCAACTGAATCAATGAAGTTTCATTTCTTTCCACTCCGGTATGATAGCAATCAAATCAAATCAACCACTTACAATGCATGAAATTGAAAATAGCTGTGCTCAAAAGGAAAGAGAATTACCTCTCAACTGCTGAACCTGAACGAACATCTTCATCCCTAGCTGTTTAAATATAAAAAGTTTAAAAGAATGTAATTGCAGAAGTTAAGAATATTCAAAAATTGATCTTCTATTTTATTTGGGAAAAATATTTGTCCTTTTAAAACATCTATTCTTATATCATTTTAGATCTTAACCGTTGATTTCCATCAATCAACGGTTAGGATTTATTAGGTTAAATTTACAAATTAATTAGTAATTCACAATAAAACCCAATAAATCCTGACCGTTGATTAACGAAAATCAACGGTTAGGATCTAAGATGATATAAGGTTACAGTTGACAATTAGTATCCCGAAGGCTTGTCGTTACGGTTGCGGCCAGAAGATGGAGAAGGTCATGAGCGAGGTGGATGTGTGAGAAGGGCGGCACCATCACTAGGCTTAGGATTCCCCATAGTATGGCGTTGTTGAGCTTCTCTTCGGACATAGGCATAAGAACTTTCAAGATCCAATTTGGGATCATTGCGTAGAATCTCACCACGAAGTAGAATCTCACCACGAACCTGATCAAAATCGGCATCAAGACCGCTAAGGAAAATATGAACCCTGAGATGGGTCATAGCCGAATGAAGATGATGAAGAACGCCATCAACCGTTGTGGACTCTGGAGAAAGACGATGTTGAAGGAGAGTGGTCGACCGAGTTGTTTGGTGTTAAAGGATCGTTGGTTGAGTTCAAATAGACATGTCTTGTTAGAGCCATCATAGAAGGTTTTCTTCGCAGCATCCCCGATCTCCTTGGCAGTCTCGAGAGGAAGAAAGCGTTGCATAAGAGGTGGGCTCATGGAGTCAATAAGCCAACTCTTGTCTCGTTTGTTGTTAGTAACCCAACCCAAGCATCATATGTAGGAGCAGTGAAATTCGGTTTCAAATTAGCACCGATAAGAAACCCACCTTGTTGCGGGCACCAATATGCATATCGAGAAGTTGAGACCATAAGGAATAGTTGGTATCATCAAGGACAATAGTAATAGGGAGGGATGAATGATCTTGTTGAAGAATAATGTTTTGGGAACACGAAGGGAGTTTGAGTTTTCAGAAGTGGAGTTGGTCATTGAAGAAGAAAAGGAACAATATGAATACAATTACAAAAAATGGTGTATAAAAGAAGAGGATGTGATATGGGTGATGGTTTAAAAAAAATTATGACGATTCAAGGCTTCGCATTTAGAAAGGATCAGAACTTTGCTCTTGATGGTCAAGAAGACACATAAATTGGAATAATAGTTTCTTGCTATATACATTTTGAATTGACAAATACCCAATGAACGTCTATTCTAACTTTGAATTTACAACATATAACAGAAAGATTAAATTACAAATTTATTAAATTACAACTTTATTACAAAAATGTATAACGGAAATATTAATTGAACACCGATTTGAATTCAAACTTTGAATTCAAATTTCAATTCAAGAGACACAATTATAGGTCATTTAAAACGACAAATAGTAATCTCATACATGTTTGGAATCAACCTAAACTAAACTATTTAAAACATCCCAAATTATTTACCAAAAAAAAAAAAAAAATTCCCAAAATGGTCAATTTGTGTTCAAACTGTGTTTTAATTTGAACACAGTTGAACTATAAAATCGGGAATCAATTTCTTCAGACGATTAAAAAAATAGTTTTCAAAACCTTGTAGCATGTAACTCAGACGTCGTTTAGGATTGAAGTTGTGGGTGGGGGGATAAGGATGTGGGGACGGTGGCACAAAGTATGCGCAGGCTTCTAGTCCAAATGAACCTTTTTATATCAAAGAAAAAAACATTGTGTATTGCAAAAACCTCAGATATGCAATGAAAATGAGCCTGTGTACAAATCTGACACAATATTCTTCTCATATATTGTAAGTAATTGAAAAAAAGTAAAGTCATCAAGTACTCCAAAGAAAAATGAATCACAGGAATTATGTACACGGGCTCCAGATAGAGCCAACAATGCCTACTTACCATCAAAGAAAGATGGAAAGAACAAGAAGAGGAAATGTTTACTGGTGCTGCTCGAAGACGTTCTGCAAAGATATTAGAGCAACTATTATAAAGAACAATTACTAGATCTTCAAGTTGAAGATGTGAATGAAGCAAACTGGGGAAATGAATAATTATCTGCGGAATAGACTGTGTTGAAAATATCATCAGAAGATGATTACGCACGATAGGTTTCCTGTCCAAGCTGTGTCTAAAATCCCAATATATCTTTGTCATAAATTGCAGAGCTTTTCTAGGCTTCAAAAATTCACCTCATGGACATCAAAGTACGCACTCTTTTTTCTCTTTCTGCTTTCTTGGCGGTTGGGGTTCTCTTCAGCCTCTGCAGCTCTTCACGGACAACCTTCTCAACTTTGTCAATGTTGTTCAAAAGTTTCTTCTGAGGCGTGAGGAGTTCTGATTCTCCTTTTTCCTGATTGGAAATTTGAACCGATATCTTTGGCACTTTACTACCTGCAGGTGTTTGAATCACTACCCCTACAGACTTGAGAGACTTAACAGACTCACCTTGCTCAGGTTGAGCATCAGACACAGAAGGATCAGGTCGCTGTTGATCCGCAGTCAACGGAGTCCCAGTTTGCGGGCCTTCGTTTTCTCCCAAAAGCGCTCTTCTTCTTTCAATTGCCTATAAACAGAGAGAGAACCTTTCAAATTACCATTACTGAGAAAAGCTTCCATAATTTACAGAGCAACAAAAACAAAGTCACAAACAATTTCAAAAGGGTGCCCAGAATTCACAATATACGAACTCGTTCTCAATGAACCCAATTGCATACATCATATAACTGAGCTTCACTAGACATAACAGATTCAAGCAGAAGGACCAAAACAAAAAAGATTACAGGACTTACAATCCAAAATAATTTGATCCGAAATTATTTTATTTATTTTTTTACCATATAATAGCCCCTTCCAAAAAATACGTGAAATTTGAACAGAGCTGACAACTGAACCAGAATCCACCATCTTAATTGAAATTTCAAACCTTTAACACAATCGTTGCAAGAAAACTCACATTACCAAAATCATTATATAGCAGGTTACCCTCCTCAGATTCTAGAACCTGCACACTGACTTGGATTACCCTCATAAATTGACAAAACTACAGATATTAAACTCGCCCAAATTAATTTCACCTTCTGAAACAAGTTGAATTCACCATCTTGCCAAATAAATGAAAGAATCTTGAATAAAACAGAATTCACCATCTTCGTTGAAATTCCCAGCTATTCCAAAACAATCCAAGCATATCCACGTTACCAAACCCATAATCAAAACTACCCAAAACAAAGATCAAGAAAAAATCACTCCCCGTCAAACCCGACTAGCGAGTGTGGGGTGGAGGTAATCCTTGTACGCAGCCTTACCTTTGCATAATTGCAAAGAGCCTTACCTTTGCATAATTGCAAATAGGCTATTTCCTGGATTCGAACCCATAACCTTTCGGTTACGGAAGAACGGCTTTACCACCGTCCTGTTCGCCCCCTTTTAATTAACATCACCATGATAAAAAAAAAAATCGAAAGCAGTGATATCACGCAGAGGGGTTCTAGGGTACCAAGAAGGTAGAATACTGCGCGACGAACCTCGACCTCTTCCACGTCGAAGAGTTCCCAGTGGAGGAGTATTCTCACCGGCGGCAGTGTAACTATAACGGCCTCGCCCACGTGAACGCCCACGCCCGATGCTGTTTCTTGGAGCTCCGAAACCAACCGAACCGGTTGATCCAGGAGTTGATGGGCTTGGAGTGGATCCGAGAATAAGCGGGTCGAAATATAACGCTCCGAGTAAAGGAGCTGGGCGGCGAGAGTAGATTGCAGCCACGTCGAGCGGCGAGGAGCGGCGGTCTCGTGCTTCGGGCATGGCTGAAATGAGCGAAGAGTATTACGGTTAAGTTTGAAAAAGAAGAAGCCACGCTGCACCTCGGCCCAAAGCCCACGCTGCACCTCGGCCCAGCCAAGCAAACCCTAGAGCCGGGCTATATAAGGCAGGTAAGCAGAGCAGTAAGGTACACATTTTCTAATCCTAAACACTATAGATCACACACACACCTTGAAGGCATACGCCTAGGTCAGTGTCAGTGATCCACGTTCCTCCCAGATACCTAATCTATAGGTATCTAGAGAGAAACACCCGTATCCAAGATCAATCATCCAACCTACGTTGGACACATCTGCCAACAGGCAGAACATTGGCGCCGTCTGTGGGGATCGAACCCTAAAATTACCAAAAGGAGCGATGGTGAGAACCACAAGGAGTGGCTTCCGTCCGCCTTTGACGTCCAATCAGGAGGAGGATCGGGAAGCAGCACTCCAGCCTGCAGATCCAGATCCAGATGCCGTGCACATCAGTGAAGTGCACTCTGACTCAGCATCCACTCCAGCCTGCAACCCTGATGCACCTTATATGCAGGGGTTGCAGCCCATCGATGAACCTGGCCGACAAGGCCCGAATCTGGCCATGGATGCCCTCCTGCGCCGGATTGAGGAGTGGGAACGCCGGAGCGAGCTGCAGAGACAAGCGGATGCGAGGCAGATCCACGAACTAGAGGCCCGGATCCGGCAGATGACTAACCCAGATCCGGTCAGAGCTGTTGATCGCGTAGTCACAGATCTACGCCGTTCAAGCCCTCGCATAGAAGATCGGCAACCGGCGGAGCCTGCCCCTACCGGTATCCCCGTAAACCCAAATTCAGCAATTGGGGTACCGAGATTCGGCTTGCAAGGACCACGGCAAGGGGGGCAAGGAAATCTGGGTCTTAACCAGACGCCTCGGATGCCTAGGCATTTGGGTGCACAGGATATGCAAGCAAATGGCGACGCGGCTGCAACACACCGACCCCCACAACGCAGCCCGGATAACGTTGCCGGAATATACAGAAGGAAATACAACAGGGGGTTGTACAATGACAGCCCCTTCTCAAATGAAATAGTGGAGGCTCCCTATCCAGACAACTTAAACCTATCCGAGCTGATCAAATATGATGGCACCCAAGATCCGCAGGTGCATCTGGATGCGTTTGACACGGCTATGTATATCAAAGGCATCGAAGAGCCTTTGATTACTAGGCTCTTTGCAACAACATTAACCGGGGCGGCACAAACATGGTTTTCATCCTTACCGGCGGGGTCCATTCGATCTTTCGAAGAATTCGGTGGACGATTCTTGTTGAACTTTGCCACCAGCAAGAAACAGCCAAAATCAGAGTTTGCCTTAGGCAAAATTAAACAGCAATCCGGAGAAACACTGCAAAGGTACCTAGATCGGTTCAAACTTGCTGCCCTCCAAGTGCCTGGATTATCCGAAAATGTTCATTTACATCTGGTGATCGCCGGGCTACATGGAACCTCTAGACTAGCCAAGTCGATCTATAAGGACCCACCCCGGACCTTAGTCGAATTCAACACGCGTTCTAAGAAGTACTTAGAACTCGAACAGATGGAACTGGAGAATGTTGACCAGAAACATCATCCGGGTCAATCAGATAAACAGGGGCCCAGAAAGCCAGGAGATTTGCGGGGGAAAAAGCCAGAAGAGCGGTTCCCAACTCGAGGGCGGTATGAGAAATATGCCCCACTGAATGCTCCTCGATCGCAGATTTGGCGCGAGGTGGCCTCCACCGAAATGAAGACAGTTGAAAAACCCCGGCCATTACAGCATCCAGCCGGCCTGGACCAATCACGGTACTGTGCATTCCATGACGGCCCAGGACATTCCACAGATGAGTGTTGGGACCTTCGGGATGCCATTGAAAAATATATCCGGGAAGGAAAATTGCGTCAATACCTCATCCGCACTCAGGGATGGAGAAATCGGAAGAGGAGAGGAGGCAAGTTTGTCAATCAGTCTAATGATAAAAAATTTAAAGACGAGAATCGCGGCAACAAGCAGGCTCGCGATGATGAAGAATTCCAGGAACCGGAATTCGAATGTAATGTTATCAGTGGCGCGTTTGGTGGAGGCGGCGATACTATGAATGCCCGGCGAAAGTACCTCAGGGAGGTGCTCTCCATCAGAGAGCGTCCTAAGTTCAAAGAAGAAGAGCCAGAACCACCGTTACTATATTTCACAAGGAAGGAATTGGACGACGTGATACCAGGCCACGTAGACGGGTTGGTCATCACTGGGACGTTGGTGAACTGCAGGGTCAAGAAAATCTTCTTGGATAATGGGAGTTGCGCTGACGTCATTCTTTGGCAAGCCTTTAAAAAGATGAACCTCGACGAAGAAGATCTCAGGCCCTGTAACACAGCTTTAATCGCGTTTAATGGGCAAGACACCATACCCAAAGGGTACATTGATTTGCGGTTGACATTAGGCACCAAGGAGGCATACAGATCTGAAAGGGTGAGGTTCATCGTGGCCGACTTCCCTTCTGAATACAATATGATCCTGGGGAGGCCGACCATCCATGATTGGGATATGTTGGTCTCAACCAAGCACCAAAAGCTCAAAATGATCTCCAAACAGGGTACGGTGCTCACTATAGCTGGAGACCAGAAAGAATCTCGGGACTGCTATTTCAGATCTGTTCGAATGGTGACAAGGGATCCTAGTACTTCTACTGGAATCAGTCAGCCCGGCAACAAACCCCCTCCACACAGGTCGGTTCACATGGTCGACTTCGATATGCGAGACGAGGAGCAGATGCCGCGACCAGAGCCGGAAGGTGAACTGGAGACAATAAATATTGGAGAACCGGGACAGGTCACTAAAATTGGCAAAGACTTGGAACCAGACGACAAACGGAGCCTGGTTGCGTGCCTTGGTCGTAACCACGATGTCTTCGCGTGGAGGTCATCTGACATCCCCGGGGTTGACCCGAGCTTTTGTTGCCACAAACTTTCTGTATATCCGGGATCAAAGCCAGTAGCCCAAAAGAAGCGAAATCTCAGCTCGGAGCGACGTCAAGTCTTGGAAGATCATGTGAAAGAACTGCTAGAAGCAGGATTCATTCGAGAGATACAATATACGACTTGGTTATCTAATGTGGTTATGGTTAAGAAGCCAAGCGGGAAATGGCGAGTGTGCACGGACTACACAGACCTAAATAAGGTATGTCCTAAGGATGCATACCCAATGCCGAACATTGATCAATTGGTCGACAGCTCGTCTGGGTTCCGGATGCTGTCCTTTATGGACGCGTACTCTGGTTACAACCAAATCCCATTACATCCTGATGACCAGGAAAAAACTGCATTTATCGCTGAGAAAGCAAATTACTGCTATAATGTCATGCCATTCGGGCTGAAAAACTCGGGAGCCACGTATCAGAGGATGATGAATCAGGTTTTCTCGGATCAGCTGGGTAAAAACGTGGAGGTGTACATTGATGACATGATCGTCAAATCAGCCGGCATGGAAACACATATTCAGGACTTGGAACAAACATTTGGTAAATTACGACAGCACCGCATCCGTTTGAATCCAGCAAAGTGTGCTTTTGGAGTTTTTGCAGGAAAATTTCTGGGCTTCATGTTAACACACCGGGGTATAGAAGCCAACCCGGATAAGTGTGGAGCCGTATTGCAGATGACGGCCCCGAAGAGTAAGAAAGAAATACAGCAGTTGACTGGAAGGCTGGCTTCTCTCACCCGCTTCTTACCTCGGTCAGCGGAGACAGCCCTTCCATTCTTTAAACTCCTGCGAAAGGAAGTGCAATACGGGTGGAGTGCAGATTGCGAAGTTGCTTTCCAGGAAATTAAGAGGAGGTTATCTTCTCCTCCCATACTGGCCAAACCCAAAGAACAAGAAACTTTAATCCTCTACTTATCAGTTGGGGAGTTGGCGGTCAGCTCGGTCCTGGTGCGAGAAGACGATGAAGGCCAACAACCGATCTATTTTGTAAGCCGGCTCTTACAGGGAGCCGAACTGCGATACCAGCGGTTGGAAAAGATAGCTTTTGCACTCCTCACTTCAGCCCGCCGACTTCGGGCATACTTCCAGGCCCACAAAATCCTGGTTCGGTCAGATTTCCCAATCCGACAGATATTGCATAAGCCGGACCTAGCAGGCAGGATGATGAGCTGGGCCATCGAATTATCCGCGTTCGACATAACATTTGAGAACCGAAAGGCGATCAAATCACAAGCTTTGGCCGACTTTGTCCGAGAATTAACCTCGGCACCATATATCTCTTCTGATAATTTGGATAAATGGACCATATACGTGGATGGATCCTCCAATTCAAAAGGAAGTGGAGCCGGGGTCATAATAGAAAGTCCGGACGGAGTGGCAGTTGAATATTCCATGAAAATGGATTTCGAGACCTCGAACAATCAGGCGGAATATGAAGCCTTCATAGCCGGCTTGCTTCAGGCTAAAGAGCTTGGAGCTCGGAAGGTCAGAATTTGCAGTGATTCCCAGTTGGTCACTTCACAGGTCGAGGGTAACTACCAGGCAAAGGGACCCCTGTTGGTGAAATATCTGGAGCATGTCAAGCAGGTAATGGCACACTTTGAGGAGGTGGAAATCAGCCACATCCCAAGAAACGCAAATAACAGGGCGGACATATTATCCAAGCTCGCCAGTACGAAAGGATGGGGCAATTACAGAACCGTCATAGAGCAGAATATTCCCGAGCCGACCTGCATGATGCACATCTCACAGGTAGATGATTGGCGTAGCAACATAATTGCATACCTTGATGGGGGTGCTTTGCCCGAAGAAAAAGCTGCGGCCAGAAAACTCATCCGGGATGCCGCATCATATACCATACTTGAAGGGCAATTGTATAAAAAGGGGATCTCAACTCCCCTGCTTAAATGTGTCAACTCAGATAGAGCACAGTACGTTCTATCCGAAATACATGAAGGGATTAACGGCCAACATGTCGGTGGGAAAGCCTTGGCTCGGAAGGCACTTCGTGCCGGCTACTTCTGGCCGTCCATGGCAAAAGATGCGAAGGATCACGTACAGCGATGTGACGAATGCCAAAGGCATGGTAAAAACCTCTTGGCCCCACCTGAGGAGCTGAACTTTATCACGGCTCCATGGCCGTTCTACAAATGGGGAATGGACATTCTGGGTCCGTTTACAGCAGCAGAGGGTCAGCTCAAATGGTTGATAGTCGCCATCGATTACTTCACCAAGTGGATCGAGGCAGAGCCAATTGCTTCCATTACCTCGGCCCGAATACAGCGTTTTTTAGAGAGAAACGTAATATGCCGTTTTGGTATCCTGGCGAAAATTGTAACGGACAATGGCACCCAGTTCACTAGCAAAGGGTTTCAAAACCTTATGGCTGGGTTCCATATCCGGCACAGATTTGCCTCGGTGGAGCACCCTCAGACTAATGGTCAGGCTGAAGCGGCTAACAAGGTTATAGTTGAAGGCTTACGCCGACGTATGGAGCAATCTGCTAAAGGTAAGTGGGTAGAGGAGCTCTACTACGTGCTTTGGGGGTATAGAACCACGGTTCAAACCTCGGTGGGCGAATCCCCCTTCAAACTAACATATGGATGTGAGGCCATGATCCCAGTGGAACTAGGGGAACCATCTTGGAGAAGAGTTCAAACTCTCGCACAAACAGAAAAGGATAATAATGATAAGGTGGCGGTTGAGCTCGACCTAATAGAAGAAATCCGAACTATGGCATACTGCAGAAACTATGCGGCCAAGCAACTGGTGGCTAACCGGTTCAATAAAAAAGTGCGACCTCGGTCATTTGAAGCAGAGGAGTTAGTCCTACGTAGGGCGGACATAGGGGGCGAAACGCGTCACAAGGAAAATTAGCCCCAAGATGGGAAGGACCTTTCAGAGTCAAAAATAAATTGTCCAAAGGAGCTTACGTGCTAGAAACTTTGAAAGGAAAGTGTAACAGCCCGTGTTAACCCGGTCTGTTAACACACTATCGTATTAAGCCACGCTTAATAAAAATGCGGAATAACTTTTTCTTTATTTCAATTATGACGTCATTAACTTAACCAACTTGATTACTTAATCATTTTCATAAAATACTGCCTGTATGTAAATTGCAAGACAACTAACTGAATACCTCGTACATAAATATAATGTGTGTATCTAGAACCGCAGGACTACACATGCAGCCTGGGTCAAAAAACTGATACATTAATTACAACATTAAAGTAAAAGGACAATAACACAAACATGTGGCATGGACAAACCCCATGCTCACCAAATAAGGCAACAATGCCCACAAACAGTCTCAACATAATAATATAAATAAAGCAGGAACATAACATAACAGCAGTCAAATCAACAGCAATCCACAACCAGCACGTCAGCATGTCATAAATATCAACTCAGCTCTGGCCTCCTGCCACCTGAGCCCTCAACATTACCTGATCCTGAAATAAGCGTCCCCAAACGTGGGGTGAGATCTCTAACAAGAAATCTCAGTAAGACAAGGGGTCCTCAAGGAGTCTCCACCCCAAGCTCACTTACATGTGTAATATAAGTTCTAAAAACAGTATTACAGTATAAGTTCTAAAATCATGCGATGCAGCAATTAATCATGTCATGTGTGCATATCAAATCTACTGGCCAGAGAAATGTAGGAATACGTCTATGCCTACATGAGTACCAGGACGCTACCTGTACCTCACCACAGCCTCACCATCTTGTATGTACTACATACTCAGGCTTACCGTATAGGTGGACACCACATGCATATCATAATAGCTCATTACATATAAACAGCTCAACAGCATTTCAAAATAATAAAGCATGTAACACAGCATGCATAAACCCATCCCCATGGGACATGGTGGAACATCAAAATGGCTAAACCGAGGACACGAAAGCTTACCTTGCAAGCTAGCTATCCAAGCCAAGAGTCCAACCACTCACTAGTCCACAAACAGCAGTATCACAATCTGATATGGACCGTTAACAAGTCAATATAAAAGCACAACATGCATACAACTTAAAGACTACGCCTTTCCTTTACGTTTTACGTCTTAAGGCTTCCAACAAAGCCATAAGCCCTTAATCATGTGATTCTGACTTAGTCCCTTTATTATAGAAGTTCAACTTCCTTAAACTAGGGTCCACACACACCCCATAGCTTACTGTTCACACAGTACAGCTACTGTCTGCGCAGAACCCAGGATATCCGGATATCATGAAGAACATATCCGGATATGTCATATCCGGATATCACACTGGACATATCCGGATATGTCATATCCGGATACCCAGATCCCATATCCGGATATCAATATCCGGATACCATATCCGGATACTGATATCCGGATATCTGTTCGACGAATATCCGGATATCTCACGACAGAATGCAGTTTCTGCATTTCGTGAATATCCATCCCAAAGGTCCAACTTTTAACACATGTACACGTTAAAGCATGCATCTTTAGTTCATTTTAGGTTCATATACCTTATACCCTCTTGTTTACTCATTAAACATGGCCAAGACATCAACTTTAAGCATTGAAACTTAAGATCAAAGGTGAGGGAACTTACCAAAGCTCAAAACAGAGGCAAGGCTGCTCTTGGAGCTCACTCAAGACACTTCAAACTCAGCCTAAGTAGGAGCACGAAAATGGCACTTCAAGGTGGGTTCTTACACCACAAGAAGGCACTTTGAAGCTTACAATGACTACCACAAAGTAGCCATCACAAAAGCTTCAAACTCAGCTCACTAACTACACACACACAGCAGTGGACACTGCCCAAGAACACTCCTTTCACTCTCACAAGGATGATCACAAGTGTGAAGGAGGAAGAAGGAGAAGAAACCAAGAGTAAAAATGGAGTCTTGGCTCAAAAGAATGAGGGAGGAGAAGCTGGCAACTCAGCAGCTGCCACACAAAGAAGAAGGCACGTAGGAGGCAAAAACCTGACCTAGGATCATGTGCCAACTAATGAATTTATAGAGGTTTGGCCACCTCGCGCAGTATTAGCCTCAATCGCAAAGTAAAAGATATTGATCCCAAACTTTGAAATCTAGACCTACGCATTTTTCTAAGATTTATCATATTTTTATTTTATTTTTTGGAGCACCTTTCCGGTACGCGCTTTTCCATAGCCAGTATCAGTTCTGGCATCAGATTACGTCGTTTTGACTTGAAACTTGTTTTACAAGTCCTACATAATATTCTAGTAATTATCATGCATTCGTTATAATTTTCCGGGATACTTTTCCGGTACGCATTTATACCGAGTAGCAGAACCGGTATCTGCGCTTTTCTTCCGAAAAGCGACTTTCAGCATTTTTACTCACTCAATATAATTCTCTAAGCCCATTAATAATTATTAGGGTCAATTATGGAATTATTTCCTAATTATTATAATTAATTCGCTAATTACCTTAATTAGCGGTGCGGGTTCTTACATTCACCCCACCTTTTTAAGGATTTTGTCCTCAAAATCAGAAACATACCTGTCTCGAAAGTCGGGATACTGTCGGAGAAGCTCATCCTCTCGCTCCCATGTGCACTCCTCGGGACTACGCCCAGTCCACTGCACCTTGACCATCGGAATGATCTTGCTCCTAAGCTGTTTCTCGCCTCGATCGAGAATCTTGAGTGGTCCGACGGGAGTCTTTAGGTTCTCCCGAACCTCCACATCATCCGGCTGCACCACGTGCGAAGGATCTGCTATGTACTTTCGAAGCTGAGACACGTGAAACACGTCGTGGATGTTGGCTAGGTTCGGAGGTAAGGCGAGTCGATAGGCAACTGGTCCTACTCTACCAAGGATCTGGTAGGGCCCTATGAATCGCGGGCTCAACTTCCTCACGCCGAGTGCCCGTCCAACACCGGTGACAGGTGAAAGTTTCACAAACACGTGCTCACCCTCACTGAACTCCAGTGGTCGATGCTTGACATCATAGTAGCTCTTCTGACGATTCTGCGCCTGCTTCAACTTTTCCCTGATCATCTGGATCTGTAGGGTAGTATCTTGGACAAAGTTTAAGCTGAAAAGCTCTTTATCTCCAACCTCAGACCAGCAAGTAGGAGTCCGACACCTCCTACCATACAGCGCCTCGTAGGGTGCCATGCCCAGACTAGCATGAAAACTGTTGTTGTATGAAAATTCAACCAACGGAAGGTACCTATCCCATGCAGAACCCTGCTCCAACGTGCAAGCTCTCAACATGTCCTCCAATGTCTGGATGGTCCGCTCAGTCTGTCCGTCAGTCTGAGGGTGATAGGCGGTACTCAATCGCAACTGCGTACCAAAAGCCTCCTGCAGCGCCTCCCAGAACCGAGATGTGAACTTCGGGTCCCTATCACTGATGATACTCTCGGGCACCCCGTGAAGCCTCACAATCTCGCGGACATATAGCTTGGCCAACTGCTCTGTAGTGAAGCTCACCTTCACTGGAAGAAAATGAGCAGACTTGGTCAATCTGTCCACGATGACCCAGATAGAGTCACAACCAGCCTGAGTTTTGGGCAATCCCACCACGAAGTCCATGGAAATACTCTCCCACTTCCACTGTGGAATCTCCAGAGGTTGAAGTTTACCAGACGGTTTCTGGTGCTCGATCTTCACTTTCTGACATATCAAACACTTGGACACGTAGACCGCTATGTCCTTCTTCATGCCCGGCCACCAAAAATTCCTTTTTAAGTCCTGGTACATTTTTGTGGCACCAGGGTGGATAGTGAACCGGCCCTTATGAGCTTCTGCCATAACTTCCTCAGTCAAAGGCCCTCGAGGAATAACTATCCTCTTCTGGAACAACAGCAATCCGTCAGCGTTCCAAGACACACCGTCCTGGTTCTTCACATAATCGAGGCACTCTCTTTGCACTTGTGCCTCTTTGATCTTTTCCATCAGCTCATTGATCACTTCTGCTGTCTCCATTTCGAGCAGCGTACCCCCAAATAAGGAGTTCACTCTCAAGTCTCTGAACTTCTCGATCATCTCGTAGTCGTTCATCATTAAGCTGGATAAGCTCACGGATTTCCGACTCAAAGCATCAGCTACCACATTGGCCTTGCCAGGATGGTACCTCAACTCAAATTCGTAGTCCTTCAAGAACTCCATCCATCTTCGTTGTCTCATGTTCAACTCCTTCTGGTCAAACAGATACTTCAGGCTCTTGTGATCACTGAATACAGCGAACTTCATGCCAAACAGGTAATGCCTCCAAATCTTGAAAGCAAAAACAATGGCTGCCAACTCCAAATCGTGAGTCGGGTAGTTCTCCTCATGAGGTTTCAACTGTCTTGAAGCGTAAGCAACCGCTTTTCCTTTCTGCATCAGCACACAGCCAAGTCCTTTACCAGAGGCATCGCAGTACAACTCGAATTGCTCCGCAGGATCAGGAAGAACTAACACTGGAGCAGTAGTCAGTCTCTCCTTTAACTCCTGGAAACACTCCTCACACTCATGTGTCCACACGAATGGAGTCTCCTTCCGGGTAAGGCGAGTCATCGGTAGCACCATCTTGGAGAATCCTTCTATGAACCTCCGATAGTACCCGGCCAAACCCAAGAAGCTTCTCACTTCTGTAACCGTCTTGGGCCTCTCCCAATCCATCACGGCCTCAATCTTGTTAGGATCAACTGCAACTCCATTAGCAGAAATCACATGACCCAGAAATTTCACCGCCTTGAGCCAAAACTCACATTTTGACGGTTTAGCATAAAGCTTTTTCTCTTTTAGCACTTGCAACACAATCTTCAAGTGCTCGGTATGCTCCTCCTCCGTCTTGGAGTAGATCAAGATGTCGTCAATGAAGACGATCACAAACTGATCCAGGTACGGCTGGAAAATCCTGTTCATGTAGTCCATAAACACTGCGGGTGCATTGGTGAGTCCGAACGGGATCACCAAGTACTCGTAGTGCCCGTACCTCGAGCGAAATGCTGTCTTTGGGACATCCTCCGGCTTTACCCGTATCTGATGATAACCGGACCGGAGATCAATCTTGGAATACACACAAGCACCCCTGAGCTGATCCAGCAAATCATCAATGCGTGGAAGAGGATACTTGTTCTTGATTGTTATAACGAACGCATGATAATTACTAGAATATTATGTAGGACTTGTAAAACAAGTTTCAAGTCAAAATGACGTAATCTGATGCCAGAACTGATACTGGCTATGGGAAAGCGCGTACCGGAAAGGTGCTCCGAAAAATAAAATAAAAATATGACAAATCTTAGAAAAATGCGTAGGTCTAGAATCCGAAGTTTGGGATCAATATCTTTTACTTTGCGATTAAGGCTAATACTGCGCGTTGAGGCTTAATGCCTATTTATACTTAAGTGGGCACACACTCCTAGGTCAAAAACTCTTCCCTACGTGCCTCCATATTCTGAATACCTTTCAGCCACCCTTGGTCACCTTCTTCTCCATTGTTGTGAGCCAAGGAGCTCCCTTTCTCTTTGGTTCTTCTCCTTGTGCCTTGTGCTTGTGAGAGCTTGTTTGGTAAGGGAGTGTGAGGTGTTTTCTCCTCTGTTCCAGCCCTGTGAGTGAGGTTGTGAGGTCTGAGTTTGTGGTTTTGGGTGGTGGGAGTCTTGTTCTTGAGTGGTGAAGCCTCAAGAAGCCTTCTTTGTGAGGAAAGGTCCTTGCTTGGGTGACATTTTCGTGCACCTTGAGGTCTGTACTTTGGAGCTGACTTGTGAGCTCCAAGAGCACCATTGTTGGCTGCTCAAAGCTTGGGGTAAGTGTTCTACACCTTTGATCTTAATTTTAATGCTTAAAGTTGGTGTCTTGGCATGTAAAAGATTAAAATGAAGTAACCAACACCTAAATGAACTTGTATATGCTTAAAGATGCATGCTTTAACGTGTACATGTGTTAAAAGTTGGATCTTTGGGATGGATATTCACGAAATGCAGAAACTGCATTCTGTCGTGAGATATCCGGATATCTGTCGAACAGATATCCGGATATCAGTATCCGGATATGGTATCCGGATATTGATATCCGGATATGGGATCTGGGTATCCGGATATGACATATCCGGATATGTCCAGTATGATATCCGGATATGGCATATCCGGATATGCCCCTTCTGATATCCGGATATCCTGGGTTCTGCGCAGACAGTAGCTTCACTGTATGAACAGTAGGCTATGGGGTGTGTGTGGACCCTAGTTTAAGGAAGTTGAACTTCTGTAATAAAAGGACTAAGTCAGAATCATATGATTAAGGGCTTATGGCTTTGATGGAAGCCTTAAGACGTAAAACGTAAAGGAAAGGCGTAGTCTTTAAGTTGTATGCATGTTGCGCATTAATATTGACTTGATATATGGTCCATATCAGATTGTGATACTGCTGTTTGAGGACTAGTGAGTGGTCGGACTCCTGGCTTGGATAGCTAGCTTGCAAGGTAAGCTTTCGTGTCCTCGGTTTAGCCATTTTGATGTTCCACCATGTCCCATGGGGATGGGTTTATGCATGCTGTGTTACATGCTTTGATTATTTTGAAATGCTGTTGAGCTGTTTATATGTAATGAGCTATTATGATATGCATGTGGTGTCCACCTAGACGGCAATCCTGAGTATGTAGTACATACAAGATGGAGAAGCATGTGGGTGAGGTGCAGGTAGTATCCATGTACTCATGTAGGCATAGACGTATTCCTACATTTCTCTGGCCAGTAGATTTGAAAGCACACATGACATGATTAATTGCTGCATCGCATGATTTTGGAACTTATACTGTAATACTGTTTTAGAACTTATATTACACATGTAAGTGAGCTTGGGGTGGAGACTCCTTGAGGACCCCTTGTCTTACTGAGATTTCTTGTTAGAGATCTCACCCCACGTTTGGGGACGCTTATTTCAGGATCAGGTAATGTTGAGGGCTCGGGTGGCAGGAGGCCAGAGCTGAGTTGATTTGATGATATGCTGACTGCTGTTTTTATTTCAGACTGTTGTTTACGATTTCTGTTGAGTTTATGTTATGACTGTTATTGGGCTTTGTTGCCTTATTTGGTGAGCATGGGGTTTGTCCATGCCACATGTTTGACTTTGGTCTTTTAGGATAATGTTGTAATTAAAGTATCAGGATTTTGTCCCAGGCTACTTGTGTAGACCTGTGGCTTTAGATACTCACTTATTATATTTATGTACGAGGTATTCAGTTAGTTGTCTTGCAATTTACATACAGGCAGTATTTTTATGAAAATGATTAAGTAATCAAGTTGGTTAAGTTAATGACGTCATAATTGAATTAAAGAAAAAGTTATTCCGCATTTTAATTAAGCGTGGCTTAATACGATAGTGTGTTAACAGACCGGGTTAACACGGGCTGTTACATTTTATGGTATCAGAGCACTTTCTAGGGAAAAGCCTGTATGTATTGCAATAACTTAGGATGAGTCGTTGTGCGTCTACTTTGCGTTCTCTCTGACTGGTGTGGGTTATGATAATGCATATGTGACCACATGGCGTGGGTCTGATCAACTCATTCTTTGTGTAACTTGTGCAGAGTCATGGTGCCACCGAGGAGGAACACGAGTACTAGTGAGGATCAGACGGATCCTGTCCTGGCTGCATTGGCTGAGATGCAGGCGGCCCGACTAGCCGACCAGGAAGCCACGAGGCTGGCGAACCGGGCGATGCTGGACGCAATTCGAGATGTGAACCGGCAAACCACGGCAGAGGTTCTGGAGGAGAACCGGATGGCCAACATGACTATGATGAGGGTCATGTTGGAGGAGTTGAGGGCTGGTCCTGCTGCGGGCCAGGGTCCTCCACCACCTCCACCGCCGCCACCGCCTCCACCTCCGCCTAGTCAACAGGAGGACACCCAGAGCCAGATGGGTGAAGGTAGTCACTTGACGGGGGCTATGCAGACTATCCCCGTCCTCGCTGAGGATCGTGACGAGATCGATCGCCGGCTGAATGCTTTCCGCAAGCATAAGCCACCTACCTTCGACGGATCGTATGATCCCATTGCTGCTGCCAGATGGCTACAGGCGCTGGACAAGATTTTCCGGATCATGCAGTGCACGGATCCGCAGAAGCTGTTGTTCGCCACTTACATGCTGGAGGGCGAGGCCCATGAGTGGTGGACCAACCTATCTCAGGCCTACGAGATGCAGGGCCATGTGATGACGTGGCCATTCTTCGAGGAAAGCTTCTTGGGTCAGTACTTCCCTTATGACTCACAGGAGAGGAAGCAGGGGGAGTTTGACCGGTTGGTACAGGGCTCGTTGTCTGTTGACGAGTACCTGGCCAAGTTCAATGAGCTGGTCAAGTTCTCTCATTTCCGCATGGCGAGACCGACTCCCGTTTTTCTGGCGGCCAAGTTCCGGAGGGGACTTAATGAGGATATTGCTGGACATCTCGCTGGTTCTGCTTCGAGAGACTTCGGAGCGTTGGTGCAGCAGTGCCGCGACATCGAGGACTACTGCCGGGCGAGTCAGGCCAAGAGGGCCAAGGTTGAGGTGCCGCAGAGCGCTGGTGGTTCTACTCCCTGGAAGAACAAGAACTTTGCCAACAAGGGCAAGGGCAAACCACCGTTGGCGGCTAAGCAAGCGCCGAATCAGTTCAGAAAGACTGCTGCTCAGGGGAACGCCGCTAGACCTTCTGCTCCCAGATGTTCGGGATGTGGGAAGTCACATTTCGGGCCGTGTTCTACCGGTCAGCTGATTTGCTTCCAGTGTGGCAAGGAGGGCCACTACTCGAGAGATTGCCCGACGGCGAGAGTTGCTGCAGTGCAGGCTGTGCCATTGCAGATGGTTCCTACTGGGGCACCAGTCGTGCCACCTACTACAGGACGAGTCTACACACTTGATCGTCAGCAGTCGGACAGAGCTCCGAACCTGGTCAGAGGTACTGTTACCATTGGTGGCTCAGCTGTTGATGTGTTATTTGATTCAGGGGCAACGCACTCTTTTGTTGCTACCCCTATTGCTGTGGGGCTTGAGTTGCCCAGTGATGTGCTTTCTCCACCGATGCGGGTTACCACCGCCACCGGAGAAAAATGTTTGACCTCCACTGTTCATCGCGATGTAGCGTTTCAGTGGGATGGCCGTGACTTCTTGGTAGATCTGATAGGATTACCGATGGCCAACCTTCAGATTATTTTGGGCATGGATTGGTTGTCCAGAAACTGTGCAATGATTGACTGTTGTGCCAAGAAAGTGGTGATGTCTCCGGGTGGGTCCACAGCCAGTTCCTCACCGTTCATTTCAGTCCTGCAGGCGAGGAGGGCCTTGAGAGCAGGGGCATTTGGCTATGTCATGTTGGGAGGTTTGGTGAGTGGGACACAGGAGGATCTCACTGGCATTCCCGTGGTGAGGGAATTCCTCGAGGTGTTTCCTGAGGAGATTCCTGAGTTTCCTCCACAGAGGGAGATAGAGTTCTCCATTGACTTATTGCCTGGTGTGGGGCCTATCTCATTGGCTCCATACCGGATGTCGCCACCAGAGTTGGCGGAGCTGAAGAAGCATATCGAGGAGCTTTCAGCGAAAGATTTTATTCGGCCGAGTGTGTCTCCCTGGGGAGCACCGGTCATTTTTGTGAAAAAGAAAGATGGGACCATGCGGTTGTGCACCGACTACCGACAGTTGAACAAGGTGACAATCAAGAACAAGTATCCTCTTCCACGCATTGATGATTTGCTGGATCAGCTCAGGGGTGCTTGTGTGTATTCCAAGATTGATCTCCGGTCCGGTTATCATCAGATACGGGTAAAGCCGGAGGATGTCCCAAAGACAGCATTTCGCTCGAGGTACGGGCACTACGAGTACTTGGTGATCCCGTTTGGACTCACCAATGCACCCGCAGTGTTTATGGATTACATGAACAGGATTTTCCAGCCGTACCTGGATCAGTTTGTGATCGTCTTCATTGACGACATCTTGATCTACTCCAAGACGGAGGAGGAGCATACCGAGCACTTGAAGATTGTGTTGCAAGTGCTAAAAGAGAAAAAGCTTTATGCTAAGCCGTCGAAATGCGAGTTTTGGCTCAAGGCGGTTAAATTTCTGGGTCATGTAATTTCTGCTAACGGAGTTGCAGTTGATCCTAACAAGATTGAGGCCGTGATGGACTGGGAGAGGCCCAAGACGGTTACAGAAGTGAGAAGCTTCCTGGGTTTGGCAGGTTACTATCGGAGGTTCATAGAAGGATTCTCCAAGATGGTGCTACCGATGACTCGCCTTACCCGAAAGGAGACTCCATTCGTGTGGACACATGAGTGTGAGGAGTGTTTCCAGGAGTTGAAGGAGAGACTGACTACGGCTCCTGTGTTAGTCCTTCCTGATCCTGCGGAGCAATTCGAGTTATACTGCGATGCCTCTGGTAAAGGACTTGGCTGTGTGCTGATGCAGAAAGGGAAAGCGGTTGCTTACGCTTCAAGACAGTTGAAACCCCATGAGGAGAACTACCCGACTCACGACTTGGAGTTGGCAGCCATTGTTTTTGCTTTCAAGATTTGGAGGCACTACCTGTTTGGCATGAAGTTTGCTGTATTCAGTGATCACAAGAGCCTGAAGTACCTGTTTGACCAGAAGGAGTTGAACATGAGACAACGTAGATGGATGGAGTTCTTGAAGGACTACGATTTTGAGTTGAGGTACCATCCTGGCAAGGCCAATGTGGTAGCTGATGCTTTGAGTCGGAAATCCGTGAGCTTATCCAGGTTAATGATGAACGACTACGAGATGATCGAGAAGTTCAGAGACTTGAGAGTGAACTCCTTATTTGGGGGTGCACTGCTCGAAATGGAAACAGCGGAAGTGATTAATGAGCTGATGGAAAAGATCAAAGAGGCGCAAGTGCAAAGAGAGTGCCTCGATTATGTGAAAAACCAGGACGGTGTGTCTTGGAACGATGATGGTTTGCTGCTGTTCCAGAAGAGGATTGTTATTCCTCGAGGGCCATTGACCGAAGAGGTTATGACAGAGGCTCATAAAGGCCGGTTCACTATCCACCCTGGTGCCACAAAAATGTATCAGGACTTAAAAAGGAATTTTTGGTGGCCGGGCATGAAGAAGGACATAGCGGTCTACGTGTCCAAGTGTCTGATTTGTCAGAAGGTGAAGATCGAGCACCAGAAACCGTCTGGTAAACTTCAACCTCTGGAGATTCCACAGTGGAAGTGGGAGAGTATTTCCATGGACTTCGTGGTGGGATTGCCTAAAACTCAGGCTGGTTGTGACTCTATCTGGGTCATTGTGGACAGATTGACCAAGTCTGCCCATTTTCTTCCAGTGAAGGTGAGCTTCACTACAGAGCAGTTGGCCAAGCTATATGTCCGCGAGATTGTGAGGCTTCACGGGGTGCCCGAGAGTATCATCAGTGATAGGGACCCGAAGTTCACATCTCGGTTCTGGGAGGCGCTGCAGGAGGCTTTTGGTACGCAGTTGAGATTGAGTACCGCCTATCACCCTCAGACTGACGGACAGACTGAGCGGACCATCCAGACATTGGAGGACATGTTGAGAGCTTGCACGTTGGAGCAGGGTTCTGCATGGGATAGGTACCTTCCGTTGGTTGAATTCTCGTACAACAACAGTTTTCATGCTAGTCTGGGCATGGCACCCTACGAGGCGCTGTACGGTAGGAGGTGTCGGACTCCTACCTGCTGGTCTGAGGTTGGAGATAAAGAGCTTTTCGGCTTGGACTTTGTCCAAGATACTACCCTACAGATCCAGATGATCAGGGAAAAGTTGAAGCAGGCGCAGAATCGTCAGAAGAGCTACTATGATGTCAAGCATCGACCACTGGAGTTCAGTGAGGGTGAGCACGTGTTTGTGAAACTTTCACCTGTCACCGGTGTTGGACGGGCACTCGGCGTGAGGAAGTTGAGCCCGCGATTCATAGGGCCCTACCAGATCCTTGGTAGAGTAGGACCAGTTGCCTATCGACTCGCCTTACCTCCGAACCTAGCCAACATCCACGACGTGTTTCACGTGTCTCAGCTTCGAAAATACATAGCAGACCCTTCGCACGTGGTGCAGCCGGATGATGTGGAGGTTCGGGAGAACCTAAAGACTCCCGTCGGACCACTCAAGATTCTCGATCGAGGCGAGAAACAGCTCAGAAGCAAGATCATTCCGATGGTCAAGGTGCAATGGTCAGGAAGAACTCCTGAGGAGTGTACCTGGGAGCGAGAGGATGAGCTTCTCCGACAGTATCCCGACTTTCGAGACAGGTATGTTTCTGATTTTGAGGACAAAATCCTTAAAAAGGTGGGGTGAATGTAAGAACCCGCACCGCTAATTAAGGTAATTAGTGAATTAATTATGATAATTAGGAAATAATTCCATAATTGACCCTACTAATTATTAATGGGCTTAGATAATTATATTGAGTGAGTAAAAATGCTGAAAGTCGCTTTTCGGAAGAAAAGCGCAGATACCGGTTCTGCTACTCGGTATAAATGCGTACCGGAAAAGTATCCCGGAAAATTATAACGAACGCATGATAATTACTAGAATATTATGTAGGACTTGTAAAACAAGTTTCAAGTCAAAATGACGTAATCTGATGCCAGAACTGATACTGGCTATGGGAAAGCGCGTACCGGAAAGGTGCTCCGAAAAATAAAATAAAAATATGACAAATCTTAGAAAAATGCGTAGGTCTAGAATCCGAAGTTTGGGATCAATATCTTTTACTTTGCGATTAAGGCTAATACTGCGCGTTGAGGCTTAATGCCTATTTATACTTAAGTGGGCACACACTCCTAGGTCAAAAACTCTTCCCTACGTGCCTCCATATTCTGAATACCTTTCAGCCACCCTTGGTCACCTTCTTCTCCATTGTTGTGAGCCAAGGAGCTCCCTTTCTCTTTGGTTCTTCTCCTTGTGCCTTGTGCTTGTGAGAGCTTGTTTGGTAAGGGAGTGTGAGGTGTTTTCTCCTCTGTTCCAGCCCTGTGAGTGAGGTTGTGAGGTCTGAGTTTGTGGTTTTGGGTGGTGGGAGTCTTGTTCTTGAGTGGTGAAGCCTCAAGAAGCCTTCTTTGTGAGGAAAGGTCCTTGCTTGGGTGACATTTTCGTGCACCTTGAGGTCTGTACTTTGGAGCTGACTTGTGAGCTCCAAGAGCACCATTGTTGGCTGCTCAAAGCTTGGGGTAAGTGTTCTACACCTTTGATCTTAATTTTAATGCTTAAAGTTGGTGTCTTGGCATGTAAAAGATTAAAATGAAGTAACCAACACCTAAATGAACTTGTATATGCTTAAAGATGCATGCTTTAACGTGTACATGTGTTAAAAGTTGGATCTTTGGGATGGATATTCACGAAATGCAGAAACTGCATTCTGTCGTGAGATATCCGGATATCTGTCGAACAGATATCCGGATATCAGTATCCGGATATGGTATCCGGATATTGATATCCGGATATGGGATCTGGGTATCCGGATATGACATATCCGGATATGTCCAGTATGATATCCGGATATGGCATATCCGGATATGCCCCTTCTGATATCCGGATATCCTGGGTTCTGCGCAGACAGTAGCTTCACTGTATGAACAGTAGGCTATGGGGTGTGTGTGGACCCTAGTTTAAGGAAGTTGAACTTCTGTAATAAAAGGACTAAGTCAGAATCATATGATTAAGGGCTTATGGCTTTGATGGAAGCCTTAAGACGTAAAACGTAAAGGAAAGGCGTAGTCTTTAAGTTGTATGCATGTTGCGCATTAATATTGACTTGATATATGGTCCATATCAGATTGTGATACTGCTGTTTGAGGACTAGTGAGTGGTCGGACTCCTGGCTTGGATAGCTAGCTTGCAAGGTAAGCTTTCGTGTCCTCGGTTTAGCCATTTTGATGTTCCACCATGTCCCATGGGGATGGGTTTATGCATGCTGTGTTACATGCTTTGATTATTTTGAAATGCTGTTGAGCTGTTTATATGTAATGAGCTATTATGATATGCATGTGGTGTCCACCTAGACGGCAATCCTGAGTATGTAGTACATACAAGATGGAGAAGCATGTGGGTGAGGTGCAGGTAGTATCCATGTACTCATGTAGGCATAGACGTATTCCTACATTTCTCTGGCCAGTAGATTTGAAAGCACACATGACATGATTAATTGCTGCATCGCATGATTTTGGAACTTATACTGTAATACTGTTTTAGAACTTATATTACACATGTAAGTGAGCTTGGGGTGGAGACTCCTTGAGGACCCTTGTCTTACTGAGATTTCTTGTTAGAGATCTCACCCCACGTTTGGGGACGCTTATTTCAGGATCAGGTAATGTTGAGGGCTCGGGTGGCAGGAGGCCAGAGCTGAGTTGATTTGATGATATGCTGACTGCTGTTTTTATTTCAGACTGTTGTTTACGATTTCTGTTGAGTTTATGTTATGACTGTTATTGGGCTTTGTTGCCTTATTTGGTGAGCATGGGGTTTGTCCATGCCACATGTTTTGAGGTATTCAGTTAGTTGTCTTGCAATTTACATACAGGCAGTATTTTTATGAAAATGATTAAGTAATCAAGTTGGTTAAGTTAATGACGTCATAATTGAATTAAAGAAAAAGTTATTCCGCAATTTAATTAAGCGTGGCTTAATACGATAGCGTGTTAACAATCCGGGTTAACACGGGCTGTTACAGGTCCCATCTTTCTTTTTCACAAATATGACCGGTGCTCCCCAGGGAGACACACTCGGCCGAATAAAATCTTTTGCTGAAAGCTCCTCGATATGCTTCTTCAGCTCCGCCAACTCCGGTGGCGACATCCGGTATGGAGCCAACGATATAGGCCCCACACCAGGCAATAAGTCGATGGAGAACTCTATCTCCCTCTGCGGTGGAAACTCAGGTATCTCCTCAGGAAACACCTCGAGGAATTCCCTCACCACAGGAATGCCAGTGAGATCCTCCTGTGTCCCACTCACCAAACCTCCCAACATGACATAGCCAAATGCCCCTGCTCTCAAGGCCCTCCTCGCCTGCAGGACTGAAATGAACGGTGAGGAACTGGCTGTGGACCCACCCGGAGACATCACCACTTTCTTGGCACAACAGTCAATCATTGCACAGTTTCTGGACAACCAATCCATGCCCAGAATAATTTGAAGGTTGGCCATCGGTAATCCTATCAGATCTACCAAGAAGTCACGGCCATCCCACTGAAACGCTACATCGCGATGAACAGTGGAGGTCAAACATTTTTCTCCGGTGGCGGTGGTAACCCGCATCGGTGGAGAAAGCACATCACTGGGCAAATCAAGCCCCACAGCAATAGGGGTAGCAACAAAAGAGTGCGTTGCCCCGGAATCAAATAAAACATCAATAGCTGATCCACCAATGGTAATAGTACCTCTGACCAGGTTCGGAGCTCTGTCCGACTGCTGACGATCAAGCATGTAGACTCGTCCGGTGGTAGGTGGCACGGCTGGTGCCCCAGTAGGAACCATCTGCAACGGCACAGCCTGTACTGCAGCAACTCTTGCCGTCGGGCAATCTCTCGAGTAGTGGCCCTCCTTGCCACACTGGAAGCAAATCAGCTGACCGGTAGAGCACGGCCCAAAATGTGACTTCCCGCATCCAGAACATCTGGGAGCAGGAGGTCTAGCTGTGTTCCCCGGAGCGGCAGTCTTTCTGAACTGGTTTGGCGCTTGCTTAGCCGCCAACGGTGGTTTGCCCTTGCCCTTGTGGGCAAAATTCTTGTTCTTCCAGGGAGTAGAACCACCAGCGCTCTGCGGCACCTCAACCTTGGCCCTCTTGGCCTGACTCGCCCGGCAGTAGTCCTCGATGTCGCGGCACTGCTGCACCAACGCTCCGAAGTCTCTCGAAGCAGAACCGGCGAGATGTCCAGCAATATCCTCATTAAGTCCCCTCCGGAACTTGGCCGCCAGAAAAATAGGAGTCGGTCTCGCCATGCGGAAATGAGAGAACTTGACCAGCTCATTAAACTTGGCCAGGTACTCGTCAACAGACAACGAGCCCTGTACCAACCGGTCAAACTCCCCCTGCTTCCTCTCCTGTGAGTCATATGGGAAGTACTGACCCAGGAAGCTCTCCTCGAAGAATGGCCACGTCATCACATGACCCTGCATCTCGTAGACCTGAGAAAGGTTGGTCCACCACTCATGGGCCTCGCCCTCCAGCATGTACGTGGCGAACAGCAGCTTCTGCGGATCGGTGCACTGCATGATCCGGAAAATCTTGTCCAGCGCCTGTAGCCATCTGGCAGCAGCGATGGGATCATACGATCCGTCGAAGGTAGGTGGCTTATGCTTGCGGAAAGCATTCAGCCGGCGATCGATCTCGTCACGATCCTCAGCAAGTACGGGGATAGTCTGCATAGCCCCCGTCAAATGACTACCCTCACCCATCTGGCTCTGGGTGTCCTCCTGTTGACTAGGCGGAGGTGGAGGCGGTGGCGGCGGTGGAGGTGGTGGAGGACCCTGGCCCGCAGCAGGACCAGCCCTCAGCTCCTCCAACATGACCCTCATCATCGTCATGTTGGCCATCCGGTTCTCCTCCAGAACCTCTGCCGTGGTTTGCCGGTTCGCATCTCGTATAGCGTCCAGCATCGCCCGGTTTGCCAGCCTCGTGGCTTCCTGGTCGGCTAGTCGGGCCGCCTGCATTTCAGCTAATGCAGCCAGGACAGGATCCGATTGATCCTCGCTTGTACTCGGGTTCCTCCTCGGTGGCACCATGACTCTGCACAAGTTACACAAAGAATGAGTTGATCAGGCCCACGCCATGTGGTCACAAATGCATTATCATCACACACACCAGTCAGAGAGAACACAAAGTAGACACGCAACGACACATCCTAAGTTATTGCAATACATACAGGCTTTTCCCTAGAAAGTGCTTTGATACCATAAAATGTAACAGCCCGTGTTAACCCGGTCTGTTAACACACTATCGTATTAAGCCACGCTTAATAAAAATGCGGAATAACTTTTTCTTTATTTCAATTATGACGTCATTAACTTAACCAACTTGATTACTTAATCATTTTCATAAAATACTGCCTGTATGTAAATTGCAAGACAACTAACTGAATACCTCGTACATAAATATAATGTGTGTATCTAGAACCGCAGGACTACACATGCAGCCTGGGTCAAAATCCTGATACATTAATTACAACATTAAAGTAAAAGGACAATAACACAAACATGTGGCATGGACAAACCCCATGCTCACCAAATAAGGCAACAATGCCCACAAACAGTCTCAACATAATAATATAAATAAAGCAGGAACATAACATAACAGCAGTCAAATCAACAGCAATCCACAACCAGCACGTCAGCATGTCATAAATATCAACTCAGCTCTGGCCTCCTGCCACCTGAGCCCTCAACATTACCTGATCCTGAAATAAGCGTCCCCAAACGTGGGGTGAGATCTCTAACAAGAAATCTCAGTAAGACAAGGGGTCCTCAAGGAGTCTCCACCCCAAGCTCACTTACATGTGTAATATAAGTTCTAAAAACAGTATTACAGTATAAGTTCTAAAATCATGCGATGCAGCAATTAATCATGTCATGTGTGCATATCAAATCTACTGGCCAGAGAAATGTAGGAATACGTCTATGCCTACATGAGTACCAGGACGCTACCTGTACCTCACCACAGCCTCACCATCTTGTATGTACTACATACTCAGGCTTACCGTATAGGTGGACACCACATGCATATCATAATAGCTCATTACATATAAACAGCTCAACAACATTTCAAAATAATAAAGCATGTAACACAGCATGCATAAACCCATCCCCATGGGACATGGTGGAACATCAAAATGGCTAAACCGAGGACACGAAAGCTTACCTTGCAAGCTAGCTATCCAAGCCAAGAGTCCAACCACTCACTAGTCCACAAACAGCAGTATCACAATCTGATATGGACCGTTAACAAGTCAATATAAAAGCACAACATGCATACAACT